>JAODLI010036154.1:0-40948 GCA_027575585.1 Percopsis omiscomaycus | reverse complement strand
TCTGTTTGTATCCAAATCCGGCTTTAAACTTCTCCACAACAGTATCTCGGACCTGCCTGGTGTGTTCCTTGTTCTTCGTGATGCTCTCTGCGCTTTAAAAGGACCTCTGAGACTATCACAGAGCAGATTCATTTATACGGAGACTTGATTACACACAGGTGGATCATTAGTCATTTAGGTCAACATTGGATCATTCAGAGATCCTCACTGAACTTCTGGAGAGAGTTTTCTGCACTGAAAGTAAAGGGGCTGAATAATTTTGCACGCCCTATTTTTGTTTTTTTTATTTGTTAAAAAAGTTTTAAATATCCAATATATTTCGTTCCACTTCATAATTGTGTCCCACTTGTTGTTGATTCTTCACAAAATTACAGTTTTATATCTTTATGTTTGAAGCCTGAAATGTGGCAAAAGGTCCAAAAGTTCAAGGGGGCCGAATGCTTTCGCAAGGCACTGTATATCCCGTGGTGCTGAACAGCAGCGTTTCTCCGGCGCTGGGCAGCGGGAATTCCGGGGCGCTGATTGGCGGGACCTCCGGGGTGCTGGTCAGTGTAGCTTCATGGCACTGGGCTGCAGAGCCATCGGCGCTCGGCAGCTGCATTATTTACAGTTTCTCTGATTATTGTTTATACAATTTTAAATATCTAAATATATATATTTTTTTAATACTAGTATTTATGTTATTATATTTAATAACATACATATTTTTTCCAGAGCTTTACTGTATAGCCTTTTCCACCTAGAATTCTGATTACATTTGAACTATAAAGTTATACTATGTAGGACTTTCACTTCCCATTCACCATCAGGTGCAGCCCAAATTCAAGCTCCTACATTTTTTTAACATGTTGCTTATGCAAGGTCCTTGGTTTTCTTCTTTTTTTTACTCTCGAAATCCAAGGTGCATTTAGTGCATTAGGCTGAATCAGGCACTAAGGATAAAGTCTAACTGAAAAGGTTTACTGCAGTCCTGTATCCCACCCACCAAGGGCATTGAGCAACTAAGCCATATTGATTTATTAATCTGAACAAAAAGAGCCACTTGTAGAATGCAGAAAGTTCCATAAACTAAAAAGAAATACATTTTGTGGTTGTGGTAGCTTGTGAGACAGTTGTGTGATCCAGCGGGGATCAGCTGTTCAACATCAGCTGCAGGAAAATTTGCTATAATGTTATCAAGGGTAAAAAAAACATGTAAATTCTAGTGTTCTTTTAGTTGATTATTTATTAATCATCCTTTAGCGGTTAGTATAGAATGCCTCCTATGAATTCTAAATGTTAAATTATGAATTGTACATGTTCTACAGGGGTGAGTGGAGTGTATGCATGTTAAATCTGATATGTTCAGGTAACAACGACAACAACTACTACAGCAAACGTACGGGTGTTTAAGAGAATCAATTATAGTACACAGCAGCTTTACATTTATTTAATTAATTATTAATTGAGCCGCATAAAACAAGAACTTGGCAGATGTTCTTTTCTGCACTCCAATTTGTTTTTTGGCGCATATGCCTCAAGGAAATGAATCTTGCATTTACTGCACATACGTGTCAGCATTAAAGTAAAGATATAGATGTGGAGGTGATTAACATGTCTTATGTGCTGACATATGAAACTGGAATGCAATGAGGAATGTGGAACTATTTGATTAAAATGTTCTTAAAAGCTTTATCTGATCAAGATTTACCATGTATCAACACCTCCACATCTATATCTTTACTACATGAAGAATTTTGCTGACTTATAATTTGTTCTATCTCCTTTGACGAGGTTTTTGCTTATGTTAGTTAGACTGAGGATTCCTAAAGACCGGGGTGCCAATCATGGAGTCTAGCAATTATGTCTCCATGTGTCATAATTCCCTGAGCTGGATGTAGCATTCCAACTGCTTCATTATAGCTTAATTAAGGCCCTCAACACAGATGTGCATTCTGAATGCTGATCGTGTTGATATTCCAAGTTAAATATACTCTCAGGAGTTTTTTAATTTTTTATTACTGGTCTATATGAGGGACTTTGGGCACTGCTGCATTCGTACACAGTTGCCATGATGTTCATTTCAGTTCATATTCAGGCTCATATTCACTTCACTTGGCTACAGTGAAGGAAAACACTATTCTATATTTGTTTTCATTGATCTTACAAATATGTTCATTACAATGCAGAAGACAAAGGAAGGGAGGAAATCATGTTATACAGTATACTGAAAAGAATACTGAATGTTAATTAACTTTAATATGTAATGTAATGTAAGTAACATAAACTGTAGTTGAGGTCAAGGAAAATATTTATGACACCATTATAACGGTCTTATGACCTTCAATGTCAAAACCAACCACATATGACAGTATAATGAAATGTTAACACATAACGCTAAATTGTTACTTTAAGTTTGATAATTAGGCCTGCCATGGCATGGTTAATGTCAAGGTGTCAAAACAAAGACATTGACTGGCTATGTTGTCTTGGTTAGTGTCAAGTTGTCATAATAAAGACATCCCAAGCAATGTCAACTTGACATAAAACATTTTTTTCTAAATACAGTAACTTGTTTGTGGCATGCCATCATACAAAGTGAAAACATGCTGCTATCAATAATTTCCATCCACTCTCTCCATTTGTCTTGTTCTCCGGTGGCAAACTTTGATTAGATCTACAACCGGAAGCTACCGCTACCCAGAGCTTCCGGTCTTGAGGGCTCTAGTTACCCGACAGCGCATGGCCGGCAGAAATGCTAACGTAGACGTAATGGGTGTTTTTTTTCTCTCGCCTGGGCACGTTTGCTAATTTACTGGCACGCCATGACATTGCTTGCACCGAAATGGCCGTGGGGGCGCAGTAGAGGGTGTGTCAGTCAAAATCAGGTGCTAGTTCGGTGTCAAATAAAACCAAATATTGTGCTAGCCTCTCCTCCTTGTCAGACCATGTCCTGGCACTGATGCAGCTGTGTGTGGTAGTTTCCGTCCTATTTCGTGAATTATTTAACTAATGACTACTGTCCTTTAACCTTTTTAATCACAAAACTAAATATACAGTATGCACGTGTATCATGGTGGTTTATTAGAGCTGCACGTGTATCATGGTGGTTTATTTGCGCATTTGGCGAATGTGCACCTCCCGAACAAGGACATCAGTTTTGACAGTTTCCTCCCGGGAGAAGCTTTTCTGCAAGTCTGGATTTTCACCGTCTATTATTCCTATTGATAATTTGTACATTCTAATCTAACCCTTTCACACACTCTGTTGCGTCCGATTACCGCCATGTCCCGAAATTAGCAAAAAAACGTATTGGCCACATCTTAGATCGACTTGCGCCGTAGACTTGCACCGTGCAACTCCACTTGCGCCTTGACCGGGAAACTAGGACCCTGAGTCTCAGGGGCGTCATGCAAGCCTAAATTCTGGGGGGGCACAAATTGTGCTGGTGGTCCTTCATCAGAAAAAAAAGAAAAAATGTTCTGTAATTTGCAGTTGTGTCTCTGGCTCGGAAAGACTGGTAGGGCACAATAAACTCTGTATGGGCTGCTTTCAGTTCCAGATTGCAAATGAGGGGCGAGCGTTAAGTCCGCCCCCTAAGGCAGTGGTTCTCAAAGTGGGGTCCACGACCCATAGGCAGGGGGTCTGCAAAAATAATTGGCTATAAATTATAAACTTGGGCTGTATCGTTAAAAATGCACATCTACAGATGGGGACCATTTTCACACTATGGATGTGATATATTTTTGACCACTGTTAAGGATGAAATATTTTAGAATACATTCAGTTCCAATGGCATCCAAGAGTATAAAGGTAGTAAGGATGTTCTTAATCTGTGTTACGATTATGAGGGGGCCGTCGGAAATGTTTATCCCCTGTAAGGGGTTCCTGGCCCCAAAATGTTTGAGAACCCCTGCCTGCTGCTCTGCTCCACAGTCTGTCTGTCTTCACGACCCACATTACAAATGACCGGAATTATGAGTTACTTTCAGCCATTCTATAAAAATTAAGACCAATGTGGTCAACTGTTTTGGGTGCGTGCGCCACACGATAGCAAGTCACGACTAGCTAGCGAGCCCGAAGGCCGGATTCGAGGGATGGCTAACTCTAGCTAGCCAACTATCTTGCAAGGCAAAGCAAACTATGCCTATATTTCTCAAATATTAAGTGTGTTTATGTCACAATTAGCGTGCACAGACCCGTGCACAGGCCCGTGCACACTCCGTGCCTCCTGTCCTTGCTGCACACCTGCGGGGGATTAGCCCCATGCACACAGGTGCGCCTGCTTGGGCTAATTGAGTACACTATTTAGTTTCGCCAACAGCACTAGATGCTGTTGGTCATTGTTTTGCTGTTCTGCAACTGTAGGCTACTTTGTGTTTTTCGTTATTAAATTACGCTTTATGCGTTCACCGTTCCTACGGCTGTATTTTATTTTTCCTCTGGCTCGCGCCGACACTCGCCACCCTACAGCGCATCGTTACAGTATAACTAATTGCATCTCATTTTCACACATGTTTGAAAAGGGATTGATGCTCTACTAACCATTTCAGCAGAAGAATACATAAAAAAATTATAATAATCGTAATAAAATACAAATATATGAGGTGGCACGTGCCCCCTCAGCTTCAATGGGCGTGACGCCACTGCTGAGGCTCAGGCGTTCCTAGCGTTAGGCTTCCTTGATCAGACGTCAGCGCTTGGTGGCAGGACCTGGATTTTGTGAGGCCTGTAGGGGCGGGAGAATGTGAATTACTGCTCAATGTTCCTCGACAATGCTGAGCCGGTGGCTTCATCTGTTCTGACAGGCCCTTGACTGTGTGTGATGATGAGAGACAGCTCTGGGTTGGCGCTCTGCACGGACTCTTCAGCTGACAATGTGAATTATGGAGACCTGAAGGAGCAAGAGTGTGCATCAGCCAGGCCCCCTCTCCTATTAATCTTTTCCCTCAAAGGTTCCACCCCTGAGACCCCCCAAACGTGCCTCACAGTAGGCTACGCTTCAAGCGTTGACGGCGACGCAATGGAGCCAATGGACTTGCGTGCTCCACTGAGAGTTGTTTCAAGTTTCTTTTGCGCAAATACATGAGTCTAAAATGAATGAGTTACCCGTTAAGGTTGTTCGATTTAATTATAATAACGTAAGTCGAGTGGGTAATGAATTGTAGTAACGATAGCGCAGGTGTTCCTGAATAATGATTTGATGCGCAGCTCTAGAAGCGGTTGATTTTTCTTCTGAGTGAGCGCATCTTTTAAAACGAATCTTGTCACGCTTCATATTTTGTCAGGTATTATCTTCCTGCAGACCTGATTGATTACACAACCATTTAATGACCAATTGAAGGGTTTCATAGAATGTGAAAATAGAGCGATTTTCAGGAAACCCAAATCCTATTGCATGTTCCTCTCTAATCTTTCTTTTGGATGGTAAGAGCGCGGCTGTAACGGGCGGGGGCGGCGAGTGCAGGCGCGAGCCAGAAGAAGACACTGAAGTAGCGGTGTGGCGTTCAAACGAGCTGTGCTCGTAGTTTAATGTTCCTAAAACAACAAAAGACACATATGAACAACATATGAACAGAAACAATGAAACTTCAATAGTCCAAACAGAAAATTAACGATAAGCAGCAGTGGGGAGTTATCCCCCGCAGGTGCGCATGCCAAGAGGGACGGCACGCCGTGTGCACGGGGACCAGTGCCAGCGGATCGTGGCACTGGTGGAGCTTAGAAACACGGCGGAGCTTAGAAACACACACCACCCAGGCTGAGCCACGCTGAACAGAGCTGGGACCGACGAGACAATAGAGCTGGTGTTTGTATTTTCTCGTCTAATGCCCCTGACAAGTCCCCGTTGCACAGAATCTGAGCTAGCACAAACCTCCACCCCCGTGGCCCTAGTATAGGCCTACAGTTGTATTCTAGATTCATAGGTCTAAAGGTACACAGATGATGAAAGATTCTGATCATACCGGTAGATAACTGTAGTGAAGACAAATCTTACAGACTCTTTTAAACAGTACTTTGTCAAGGCATAATTCCTGCTGTACGATATACAAATGTTACATTACTTAGCCTAACAAAATATATATTACGTTAGGCTGAGCACCATTTCACACATGCTGCTGAAATAAGCAATCAAGCAGCCATTTCTTTTACTGACAGGCAATGCTACTATGTCAAAAGCCTAATGGATAATACAATACAATAATGGACAAGCAATGTTATTTTGTAAGTGTAAATCTTGCCAGTATGTATGAAGAGTGCCGTGCAACAGAGACTATCTTGTTGCATATATCCAGTTGGCTAATCTTATTATTTAGAAAAAGAAGTCTCCACTATTGGCATGTTGTCTAAGGTTAACACACCCACGCAGACAGAATGTGTTGCATATTCGTATCCATCACACATGCGATACATTTGTATTTGTCAGCTAAGTGGCACAGAGATCTTTGCAAGGCCCTAGTGAAGGTTGCCATTGATTTTTCATTCTGGGAATGTTCCATTTGGAGATAATTACCATTGCTCGTAGGAACTCAATGCTAACTCAAATGTGATGATTTTCTTTTGGGTTTATTGTGTTTAAACATGAATTATGCATTCCGCATGCGGCCTCATTCAATCAAAAAAATAAAATAATTATATTATTCAGTGTCTACGACAACTGGAACAACCAGAACCGCCACCTCTCCCCGTTCTAGCTAAGCCACCGGTCCGTCGGTCGTCCGTTCTCCAATCCCCTCATCAGCCCTTCCCAGCAGCATATAAGCGGGAGGAAGGATGAGGGGAATTGTCGGTTATTGTCCTGTGTAGTGTTTCTCCAATCTCCACATCAGTTTACTCTTTGTTAGTATTTTTACGTTCTTTGTTAAATACCACTACAAGCGTGCGTTATCGCTTTTTTCGTTCAGCCTGCCTCAGTGTCTTATGTTTCTTATAACAGAAATAACCACCTAAACACACACTGGTAAATACAGGCCTATTCTTTACAGTTAGCTTTAGCAAAATCTGATGTGAAGATATAGTATTTCAGGGAGATCAAGTCAAATGATTTGTATATAGGATGTATGCTGGTGCTGTCACGATCGGGGGTGTGTCTTGCCCTGTCCCCCGCCCCGTGGGATCACCTGTGTAGGAGGTGCGGGTGCTTTGCCCCGCCTCCGCGCATTCCACAGGCACACCTGGGTGGCATCAGGCAATCTGCCCACCAGTGTCATTTAGAGGCCATCTATCCTGACTGTCGTGAACAATAAGATGTCTGATTGGTTGGTCATATGACTGGGTCTCAACCTCTGTGGAAATGAATAAAATTCTGCAGCAGGAATGACACGTTATTGAATTGACAGCTCCACACTAGGTTGAGCCAAGTCTTCTACTTTATATACCATGATATGCATTTGATTGCTGAAAACTAGATTACTTTGATTTCAATCTAATTTATTTTCCACTGGCTGTATTCACATCAGCATCTACTGTCATTATCACTCTGTTTTGGAATCCTGTCTATCGCCTCTCATAAATTCAATCGCTGTCAATCTGTCCTTGGCCTCAGAAATATATTGCTACCTTAAAGGGGCCATGGGATTTACGGTGTGTGTGTGTGTGTGTGTGTGTGTGTGTGTGTGTGTTCTGCAACCCAGATGCAGGTTGGTATCAGTGTGAAGACATGGGAATGTTCAGTCCGTGAAACACTCCCCAGCCACAATTCATGATTCGCTAAGACAGAATTCACTTGCTCAGGGCTGCACCTGATCTGTATGTTGGCCTCACGGATGCCACTGGGTTTGAAACATGCAGCTACAATGAATTATTAACATAGCAGGTAGAGGTGGTGAGAGATACAGTACAGGGGATATAGTCAAAACACATCTAGCTGGGGAGCGACATTGTTCTGACTTTGGAAAAAGAGTTGTGGCATGAATAAAATAGCTGAAAAGTGTTACCATGGGGAAAGACGTCAGCCATGGTCCATTATATCAAAATAAAAATCTAACAATGACTTTACAAAAAGTATTATGCTAATGTGTTGATAGCTTTATGAAAGTGCTTGCAGTCTGAATGTAACCCTACATTTTAAGCTTTTACCTCATCCAATGCTTTTTACATCCCAGTTTCTACATCTTCTTATTGTGAAATCAAACATTTTCAATTTAACATCCACATAATTAAGCATCTTTTGAAAGGTTAGTAAATAAACGTTTAAACAATGGAGCTTTTTTATGTCAAATTAACGTTTGTAATTTAGTCATCACTTTAGTAATCAATTATATTTATGTTTTAGATTAAAGGATATTGTTTTTGCAAACAGGTTAGTCCCCATACAGCTCATGTGGTTGTAAGATTAAAGCAATATACTACTTAGAAACCACTTATTTGTCAAGAGAAGCATTGAATATACAGCAACATTGTAGCTTTAAATAGACATTTTACAAAAATTGTTTTGACAAAAGCAATGTAATTGTTGCTGACCCCACTAGAAGAGACATTCTATCTTACATCAGTATTTTCTGATGAGGGGTCTAGTTTGGACATAAGTGCGGGATCACCTGGAATGCAAATCATCTAGCAGCATAACTAGTCAGCACTGATGTAAGACAAAGCTTACATATATCAAAAATCCTCACTACCTAAGGAAGAATAATCTTATATAGGACATCCGTCCACATATCGAAATGTGGCTGTCAACAGTTCAAGGTCCTCCATTGTACATTTTCCAGTTGCGTGGTCAGTTGGGTTGTCAGAAGGAATAGGAAAGGGACTAGTTTCGAAATCGTTCTAGCATGTCATTTAGCCAAAATCCCCATGAAATGTTTGGCTAATAATTTCTAGAATGTAACCAATTGTCTCCGACCTATCCTCCCACTCTCTCTCAGATATCCAATCAGGTTAGGGTATGTTAAAAATAACACCAAGTAATGTTAAGATTGAAGGGAGAAAAGGTCCAAATGAAATTGGAATGATATGGGGCCTTTAAACCAAGGATGTTAAAACCTCACTATAACCTCCTTGGTCATACTTCATTGCAGATGTGTGAGAATATAAATGTAATAAGCTGTATTTAAGGTTATATGGCCTTTTTTATTGTAGTAAATATCTTTTGCATTTTCTGTAAAAAATAATTTCTGTGAAATAAATTAATCTCTTGAGATTAGACTGAGCTCAGGTTTTTTTTTCACCCAGAACCATTTTTCAGCTCCTCCAATGGAATTAAACTGGGTGTTTGTTTTGCTGTGGCCTCCTCCCTGAGTAAACAGCGCTGCTGTTGTAGATGGATCCCAGACCCTGCTGTGCTCTGAATGCAGACACGGCCTGTCTATCAAAAGGGCCTCGGTCAGCAAAAGCCTGTTGTGTGCAGAGACTTCCTCCCTCGGGCACCCTACCTCACCCATCCCCAGCCGGCCTCTAATAGCACTCCACTTGATGTGTGAAAGGCCAGCTTGTGGTAGACCACAAAACATCGAATCATTGCTTACTGGTAAAACACTCAACACAGGAAACGCATACCGGGGGTCCATCTCCACTGGGCATATGCAACGACTGCAGATGAGATGGAGATGGCAAAGTTAATTCCATTTCATTACAGGCAGATATAATAGCAGTGTGTTTACTACCAGGAGAATGGAAACTGTATTGGATACTAATTCCCAGGTTTAATTCCATATTTCTCAAACCAGCAGTCTGGTAAGGGTTATCAACAAATAGGATTGGAGGATTTCTTTTTGTGGCTATAAAAGGATAATAGCATGGCTTCTTCAACAGCTTTCTGTGAATGGCTCACATCGCAAAATTAGATGGACTTTTCCCAAATGAGATATAGAAATATGAGGGTTGAATGTCTGATGCACAGCCAAAAGTTTCCATGCGTTTGTATTGTTGTTTTTTCAGCCTGTGAATTATCCTACTCTAACTTATTCAGTTATTTTATTTTTTATTTTTTACAGATGAACAATATATAGTGTAAAAAACACCACAAAAAACATACAAAACAGTCACTGAGGAAATGATACACAGTGAAAGCAAGGCTTCGAGACAGGCTCCGTCAGCGATGAGAGGGAAGGTTTCAATTCAACAATTAACAAGAACTGTGCACTCAGATAAAAATAGCACACAATGCATGCAGACCTTGTTCTGCTGACTGAGAACCTACGGGCAAAACAGGCTGAAGTGAAGGCTGTCAAATTAGGTTCCAAATTATGCATTAGCCAGGGAAGAAATGGCTGATGAGTGTGTGCTATAGAGCAGCACAAACGATCCGGGCGGAAGGTTATAACCCCCCTCCCCCCAAGTGACAGGCAACTGTGTGAAATTGAGCCCAACCACCCTGTACAAAAAAAACAATTCTACATATGTTACCATACTTAGTCAGGAGGAATTGTACAGTATCTAGTTTGAGGGTTTATCAATGTGTGGTAGCGGAGATGTACAATAATGCAATTTCATAAATATTTTAAAAACACCCATTTGAACAAGGTATTTTCATGTAGTGTAAATATTTAATACTTGAATCTAATCTTTCGCCGCAATACAGCATATCCAATTCTACATACCTACAGTACCTTTAAGGAAATCCGTGTGTTGTGTGGATGTTGAGGCTGTAATGAACCATGAGGGCCAGGGTACCTTTAAATCGATACTTGGATTTATGAGCCAGTGTGGGGCATATTTTAACTTTCACATACACATTGCAGGTCCTCTTTAATTGGTGAGATCTATTCCACTGATTAGACATAGCTCACATTGGGCACCGTTGAATTCCCTAGTAATTAAAGCAATGAGTGAAGAGACAGAGTCTTTAATTAATTAACGTTGGGCTCCCAACATGTAGATACAAATCAATGGCATCATTCCTCTTCTAATAATTTATAATTATAACTTCTTTTTTTATATAGACAGTTGGCTCAACATTTGTACAGAGGCAAGACAGCAAAGTGCTTACTATGACAGAAGAGCCTTGAATTTGACAGTGGAAGCTATTTAAGCCGACTGGATATGAGTCAAAACTCTATATTTCTATGTTATCAATCCCACCAAACACACATACTGTAACAACGTCTTGTCTCTCAGAACGCGTCTTAGATAAAACCATTAGTCGGAGCAGTCTATATGATGATGAAAGACAGGCTACTAAAAACACAAGTAGAGCATGTACCTTTATAATCACAGCTTCGAACTTGGTTAGCAAAATCCCCACTGATTACTATTGATGTGATGTTCAAAAGGATCTGACACAGAACACATTAGTGAAAGTGTTGCATTTTTGATGAGACAATCGGGTCAGGAGAATAGATTTACCATTTTCTTCGACAACCAATTTCTTTTAGCTGTAAATAATTAAATGCGAGGTGAGCTTTGGCCACCGCCTGCCTCTTTATGTCCTTACAGTCTCTAGAAAGTGCTCTGCTCGTCCTGTAGTAGTGACAATGCTTTCCCCACTGACTGACGTGTGCAGTGTAATTTACAGCCAACAAATTAGGAAAAAGGTTAACTCCATCGCCAGAATATTAACCACCAGCCATTTTCAGTGGCAAAGAAGTGACAAATGTGGGCCAATGTGCAAATATCTATAGACTATATTAGAAAACATCCTATTTTTCAAATTCAAATAAGTGATCATCATCCTCTATTTTACTTGCATACAAGGGGTCAACGCGCATAGTTTGGCAGATAAAATCCCCAAATTGATTGAATTGTCTTGAGGGCCCATAACTCTCCACAACGAGGAACCAAGTTAATGAAAGAGGATGACCGAACTGTTAATGATATTTGATTGACTGTATCTGTGAAAAGCAATCTACCACACTGCGGTTACTTACGCCAGCAATGGTTGAGTAGGAAACCTTACTGTATGCTCCAGGGACTGTTGTTTCTAATCATGTGTATCACACACACCAACATGTACTTGTCATGCAGACTACAGGGTGCACCATAAGCCCCTTGTTTGGGCATTATGCCGCCAGCTCTAGAATGCATTAGTATAACTCGCATTTCACAAATATTAGTGTGGCTTTGCATTTTCAGGCTGAATGCCTCCATTCATATTAAGAGGTGACAAACAGTTGGGATGTGCAAGCCACAGTACCAAAGGAGCCAGGCACAGGGCTGTCATATCAATTCTGGGAGAAGTTGTAGCGCTCTCAGCTAAACGATTCCTTAATGAAATTGAGACTGATGCAGCGTTATATTTAGTTTAGAGAGAAATACTGTACAGTATGTGTCATAGATGGGGGCAACCTGTTAAAAATACATTTCTCTAATAGAAAATCTCAAAGAACGTTTGTATAGTAATAATAATAACAATTATAAAAATAATAATGTTTATTAATTAGGAATGAGGTTTCTGAGAAAAATCTAAGTGCCCTGTAAGCATCCTCATCAGTAAAATGTCACAGACATCATCCTGAGAAGCCACTTATTAAATTAAATTATCAGAATTATTAGTTTTATTAGTTTCTAGTAGTATTATTAATTTTTTATGGTTTTATTTAATGTTTTAATTGAATTGAATTGAATTTATCGTTTTTTAGAATGGGTCTGTGAAACGGTGAAAACACCTTTCTTCCAAAGGGGGCAGGCAGTTTTACCTTTGCCTTACTTTCAGTATGGAGAGTCTGTTTCCAACTTGGATTTTCCCCTGTTGTCGGGTAATCTGCCACAGTGTGAAACTACTGAGGAAACGTGGTCTGTGATTTAAGCAGCTGAGGAAACTTGATTCAGCTGTGCCAGAATCATTCACCATACAGTAGGTCACCAAACAGCATTTCATGTTGTTTTCACTTACTTTATTAGCAATTGCTCTGCTAGTTTCATGATTGAGTGGAATATAAATGGCAGGTCACAAAGAAAGAAACAGTGGCTTTTCAGGATGATATCTGTGACATTTTACTGATGAGGATACTTACAGGGCACTTAGATTTTTCTCATAAACCTCCCTCCTCCCATTAAGATAGCTGGGTGATTGATTAAATAACATGACGATCTTTTCCCCCTTGAGAATACATTGATGGCAACTCTTTATAGGTGTTAATGTTTTTGACCCCTTCGCCGTTGTGACATACTTTCAGCTACAGCCATTCCGCAGTTCATCATCACCTTCCTCTGACTCCTCACGTGACAAGGCGGCGGCCGAACGACGGATCGATATGTAAAATCTTGGCAAGAATGCAGGCAAATACTTTGCTTTATCAGAGTAAGTATAGGGTGTCAGTAGGAATTCAGATGGAGTAGAGGTTGTTAGGTCCCTGACAAGAGAGAGAAGGGCGTGGGTGGGTCTTCTTTCATTTGTGCACACGTTTCATTCCGCAGAGGCAGCTCTAGCCTAAAGATTAGCCTACCCACCCCCATAGCAGCCTGAGAAATATAGCCTTTCAGACCAAATAACTCACAGGTATAAACCTTCCTTTTAACTTGGTAAATTACACCACCACATATAATTTTACAATGTTACAAACAATTCTACACTTTTATGTAAGTTATAAAACCAACGCTGTAGAGTGTGTGCATTCACGCTGGCAATGTCTGTAGCCATCTACAAAGCTACAAGAGGTCTTCGTTTTTGTGAGCAGAGGGCAACACAGAGAGACAGGGATAATTGAGCCAACTTCAACTTCAAGCCTTTGTTTTGATATCAAAACAGGAAAGACTTGCTATGGTGTTAAGATGTGTACACTGTTCATTTACACAATATAAATACTTTGTGTCTTGTTCTCATGCTCTCTTGGTTTAAAATGAACAAAAGTAGCACAATAATGGCAGACTGAACAGTAGTAGTATCACATCCAAATATTAGATAATAGGCAGTCCCTGCCACCATGGCAAACTTATCTGTGTTTCTGTTCAAATAAATCTTGTATTTAAAGACATTTGTCAATCATTTTTGCTGTTACATGTATTTTGTTGCATGTACTTGCATGTACTGCCTGGGACAATAGATTTTCCTACTTGACAGACAGTTGGGAAGGCACGCCCACAAAAGACAGCTCTGTAGCTACTCCACTACAATCCGCTACAGTGTGAACGCACCATGAGGGATAATGAGGGGAAATCATTTTAGGTGCAGTACTGGCACCCCCCACTAGATGGTGGAGCGACAGCAGGTGTTCTGAGAGGAAAATGCATGCACAGTAGAAGGACAGCCGGTAGGGTTGACGGGTGAAGTGCTCCATTCTGCCAATAACAGGGCTCCAAACTGGACTGAAAACAAGATGGCATATCTCTCTTGGCATGCGGAAACTGTTTAGCCTTCCCGATCCAAGTTGTAGGCCTAGCCCAAGGTCACGCCTTCAAAATAGACTCCACAAATGTTGTTGTGACCCTGAGGCATCAAGCAGCAAGGAAATTAACAGACACTTTGTGTTTGTCAGTCTACTCCTGTGGGAGACATGGCTGACTGCCACAGTGATTCTTTTTCTTTCTTTTTTTTCATCTCCTCGGCTGCTGCTCCATTACTCAAAACAATAGTTTACTCTCTATACCGAAGCGAAGTTGCACAATCAAGTGAAATAAGCTATTTCTGTGAGATAATTACTCAATTAAAGCACAATTTCTGAAAGCTTGACTACCACGGCTGGGGTGAATGTTGTATTTTAGCACTGCGTTCAGGGACTTGTGCCTCAGCTGCAGTAGCATTATAATTAGCATACTGTCAGATGCCATCCAGTTGGCCTCCAGATTTGTTGCAGTGACCTTTACCACCGTTTGAAGTTCCCACTGTTAAATATACATATTCCACATTAACACATGCTTCTACTTATTCAAAAACAAACACATTTGGCTGACATTTTAGCGTGAATCACGGGGATATGCTGGTGACATTTTTTTCTTCCCTCTTTCATTCCGGAAGGCGAGCAAGTCCTTTTTTCGCCATTTCCCCCAGCCAAAAGTTACAGAGGAAATGCCAAAAAGGACTCATGCGAGAGTACTGGCTGATGTCTATCTAATAATAATGCTGTGCTTTTTTACCCTTGATTTTACCCGAAACCTAACCCTAGCCCTTTTTTATAATATTCGTTTGAAGGAAGGATTTTGTGAAATATTAGTTTCGTTCGACCAGATAGTCGTTGTATGTGCGCGCACACTCTTGTCCTGTACACGTGCATGTGAGGCCCACGCCATGAAGGTGCACGCATGTCAGCGGGGAATGCGTGAGTCAGAGATTCTGCAAATGTATTTCTGCCCACTGTTCAGCGTTTTGTCGGGACACGTCAAATCCCATTTTTTGGTGACAAGATCCTGAGAATGGTTTCTTCAGACCGCCAGCTCCCGTGGTCCACTCATGTGGCCTCATTGTCATTTCCAGCCATCTACGTGAAGGCAACTGTCCGAGAGGGATGCTCTGCCAGCCGTAGAAATAACAACGGCTGCGTGGGACCACGGCGCTGCACATGACCACGAGGCTGTGGGCAAGAACAGTGGGGCAAATACAAGGTTAGAGTGTTCGCTGCTAGGAGCAGCTGGTATGAATAGGTTTAGAAATGCTCGAGTGGGTGATGTGATGTAATGTGATCTGTTGTTTAACCATTTGCGATATATGTGGAACAGTAAAATATTCTTAGATAACAAAGACCTGTGCTCTAGTTGTTCTGTAAGCAGTACTGATGAAATATATTATCTAAAGATGTGCACTTGGTAATGTTATTTATATATATATATTGCCCAGATAAAGCATCTCATTTTGTAATGTACAGTAGATGTCATACATTGTGATCAGTCACTTTATTTCCAGCCAAAGATGCTTTTCATATTAGCAGCAGTAGAGTGCTCTCTCAAGAATCCATCTGCCTCTCCAGCTAACGTTTACTGTACATTCATGGAAGTTCTCTCCATGTATCAAACAGTGTTTATGCAAAACGCACTTCTCTTTAAAAAATGTGTCAAAATAGATTTTCATGCTCAAGGTTGCGAGCAAACTGCACTGACCTCAGTCCCTTTAAATATGTAAAGTTCAGCGAGAGCAGCCATTCATCAAACAAACTGAGAACTCCTCTCTCCTTTTCTGTGTGTGCCAGTGGAAACTTGCATTTCCTTGGAGCAGGAAGTCTTAGGGTATTATAAATGCATGTTTGAGGTTCTTCATACTTCAAAGCGAAATATGTGCAGGTAATCTTCTCTGACCAGAGCATTTTAGAGTTGCTGATCACTACAGTAGCACCACATTACTATAGTACTACTACAATGTGAATAGAAGCATGTTAAATGTCTCCCAGGATGACCTTTAAACCAAGAGCGCTAGTTTTAGCCTCTGACGTTCCAGCGCATGTCCCCTTTGTGTTTGGAGGTGACTGGGTGCCCCGGCCTCCGGACACCCAGTGCATGTTCAGTGAGGCAGACACTTCTCCCGCAGCATGACTTATGTTCTTCTAATCTGCAGCCTCAACGATGACCTAGCCCGGGTCAGTCGTTGTCCTCCGCCCTTGCCGTGGTAAGCAGCCCAGCCCCCGTCCTATTCCCTAGGAGGCCTTTGTGCACTTCATAGAACCGTCAAAACACAACACCCGCACACTTCACCCAGCCCATACCAGAGCAAGAGCCACATATGCGTGTATGCAAAAACAAAATGTAAGACTGGGAAGATTGTAGAGGGGTAGATGAAAAAACCAGGGTTAAAAAAAACAGAGTTACAGTGGTTTATATGTAGGGGGCTGGCTTTGGAAAATGCTGTAAGAGCAGCTTCATCAGAGACATACAGTATCTTCACAATATCTGCCAGTGTCCCAACAGTAGCAGATAAATTGATTGAAAGTGAACTCCTAGGGAGCCTTAAATGTGCTATGCTGTTTATAGTCCAGCACAGATGCGAGTTGTCAAGCCAATAGCGTTACAGTCCTTTGAGGGAAACAGCCCCGCTGCACACTAAGATGCAATTACTAGAGTGACACAGTTCAGCATGGTTTTTGAGTACTTCCACATAGGGCCGCATGGAAAATATATGAGCAATATGAGAGGAACGACAACTGTTGTTGTTGTGGTTTGGTTGTGTTTTAAAGAATGCATAGCTGACACTCAACAGAGGTGCTTCCTATTCAGCAATGCACTGTAAATGTTCATGAATTGCAAAACATCAGCGATAAAGACTGATGACATTAACGATAAAGTCTGAGCACATGAAGTACGCATGTGCTCCATGGAAAGAATATACATAGATACCTAGCAGAAATGTGGCAGAGCTAGAGACATTTCAATAGCTCGATGAGATCCAACTTTATGAGGATTTATCATGAGGAGCAAAGCTTACTTGAAAAATGGTCAAATAATTTCAATTAGAATTAGTGAGCTAATGGGGAAATATCTGATGTGTTTCCATCACACTCTTATTTGGCTAGGTATCATGTCCTCATGTTGGGATTTTGGTGGATTTTTTGGCTGAAAATCTGCCACAAAATAACAGATCTGATACCAGCAACAGCAACAGCTAACCAATTAGAATTCTGCATTGCATGTGTAGTTAAGGCCAGTATTTTGAGGTATTTTGAGTAACAACGTTACTCAACTTAAATATTTCAACACTCAAATGTAGACACAAAATCTATGTGGAAGTGGTTATATTCTTGAGGAAAACACACACGGGATATACATCATTCTGAGGTTAAATGTTAGCCATGTGGGTGGTTGCCAATGGCTACCATTGATTGGTTTGTATTCCCGAGACACGTTCGCCGAAACACAAACATGATAGAAATGTTGCTGCCTGTTCACCTATTTAACCTCAAGTGTTCATGAATAGAATATCCATGATCCAGAAGTTGCCAATAGAGGTTCTGAGTGGGGATTCTCAACACAGTAAGGTGCAGTTTCGACATCTGGTTTTATTTTGGTTCAGTGACAGATTATATTGGATATGTTGAGTTTTTGAATTGTGTTAAATAGTTATGTTATGCTTCATTGTTTCACATATGGAAATAGCACTGAGTGTCCTCCTTTATATGCACAATTTAAGTGTTTCCAATTAGACTTCAAATGCCACTGAATGTTGGTCACCCTAGACTTTGTATGAATTGAACTCTCCCAGGGTTCTAGATATTATATCTCATTACTGACAGACCTGGTCACCTGGGACTCCAATCAGAATAGCTTAGCACTACTTTAGCATCTGGCTTCTTTACAACAGCCTTTTATGATTGGGATGTTTTTTATTCTCCTCAAGCGTGAATTTATTGTTATAATGCCTTGACCAGACCTAGACTCAAATTAGGAATATGGATGTTCAATCGTCAATGTATATTGGGAATTATCATTTCTAACAGCAGATGCTGTACCAATGTACAGCGGAGATAAAGTATAGATTAATATTAAGTTAAATATATTCCCCTCCTATCTTTTTCTACTTTATTATTTCATTTTTAAACAAAGCATCTTGTACAAAAATTATTGGAAAATTTAGATGCAGAAGCTGAACACACATAGATGCCCTACTGTAGCAGGGTAGATCTAAAGACATACTTGATTGCTTGAATGCTAGTGCTAGCACAGTCACAGCTTTTGCTGAAAAAGGCAGCTCTCGCATTAACAGCCCTACAGTCATATATCGCTTTATACACTGACACTGACTGGTTAGGGTCAACAAAAGAAACTGATAAAATGCCTGAACTGTTCTTCTATAGCCTACCTGAAAGGCAGCATCTTAGATTTAGTTTGAGAAATGTCTTAACATTTATCAAAATTCGGTAGCTTTTAACATATGTTATCGTAACCTAACTTCTCCTATAATTTTATAACCTTAATTGTTTGATAAACATCTATCCAGGCATCTTAGCTAGGCATATAAACAAAATAAACACAACTTTGCTACTCTCCTGTAAATGCAATTTATTTATCTTAGAAATTAGAACTACCTACTGAATGGAATGCAGCATTAGGATAAACATTTCACTTCTTTTCTCAATATGGTGGAAAATATTAAATTTTACACATCTTCCTCAAGAGATAGTAACGAATTTCCACATTTTATTTCCCATGCATCATGGATGTACTGTATATGTCTGAGAGGCTAATGTGTAGTTTATTTAGTGGTCATGTTGTGGCCTCCGCATCAAAGCTGGCTTTATTTTCTCACCAGCTTCCAAGGTTCGTGCTGCAGAATGTGACCCACATTTTAAACACATCACACAATAATGGCTTATGTCAAAGCTTGGAAGGATTCCTGGAGCTTTGCAGTGGCAAACATATAAATTATCTCTGGTAGCGCAACTTGCTACAACAGCGATTGAACTAAACGTAAGGAAAGCCATAGAAAATTATAGGTTTCTAATATTAAAGGCATTCTTTCGTGGTTTTCTGTCTGTCAATAACTTGCTAGTGCAGTGGTAACATTATGTAGAGTTCCATATGGGAGGTGGTGCATATCACTTCAACCCCATTAAATATGGATTTCACTCTAATTGGAACGATCAGTTTGCACGTACAAAATTCCCCCTTGTTTCCGATTTCACAGCACACCTGCACTCTGTCCTGCAGGGAGACGGGCTGACTGGCTCGTTGCAAATAGACTGTCTCTGCTTTTCTCTGGGGCTCTCCATTAGTCTGTCTCCTCCACCAGGACACACACCCCGGGGCTGGGGAGCGTTTTGCTCACTCACTGTGCAGCTCCTCCAGGTCCTCCACAGTCTGAAAGAGACAGCCCTTCCATCCTGCAGCCCTACTCCTGTTGCTTTATCTCTCCATTACAGACCTGTCTTTCATCCAGCCGTCAAGCATGGCAATCATCTCTGTCGCCTCGCGTCATGCGACCCGAATCACATGCAAGAAACACTAGCATAGTTTGAGGGGGTACTGTATGTGCAAATAAAGAACCCATCTCTCCTAATCTATACAAAAGCATAAACATAGCATAACACTAAGTGAAAGGGAAGATGTAAGTTAAGATAATGCCATAGAATTCCGACCAGGCAAAGTTATGGTCTGATAATCTAAATACTGTAGATTTGGTTCCTGTTTAGAATAAGCGATACTTGCTTTTTGTTGTAACCGAGGTTGGATTCGTTTTTTGCCATCCTCCTTCTGTAATACACATGTTAGTAATAAGTGCTTAAACATTAGGATCAACCTTGTATATTTTACATTTTTGTGACAGGCACAGTTTTCTTAAGACATTCTAAAACCTGTTTTGACTTCTTGCAGTTTTTTCTCCCAAGGTGTGTATTTTTTTGCATTCAGACACAAGGGCAGAAAGGGTCAACACACAAGGAAATATTTAGCTGACAACATGTCATGTTTAAAAGGTTATTTTGCTCAGCTCATGATCCAGCAGTATCAAGCCTTTCTTCAACCACAAAGGTGGGGCGCTTTTTTATGTCTTTGTTGTTTATATCGGTTAGGTAGATTGTTCAGTTTTGTTCTAAGATTCCTGGTTTGATTTAATAAACAGAATTTTCTTAGAACATCAAATCAGCTCGCATACCTTCCCTTCGCATGTTTGAGCTGCTTAAAACACCTGGAGCATCACAGGCCTGTAGGTTTTCTAGCAACTGCCAACAATGTGAAATTAAGCAGCAGAACAGGCAATGATATAGAGCAGGGATATGCGAGCGCCCTGTTATTAATTCTGTCATTTACACCTATGCCCCAGCTATAATTCCTTCCTGCTCGTTTACACCCCCTAATCCCAGTTCAATCTATTTCTCTGACAAGGATTTCAAGTGGCATTTATTTTTTATTTTTTTAAGAGCCAGAACCAAGCTATATCCATTTGGGAATCACCTTTACAAGCATTTCCCACTTTCTGCGAGACACAGAATCAGAGCTAAGGTGTAAAATGTAGTGTAAGGAGGAACAAAGTTGTGAAACGTCTTTGAATATCAGTCAACACAACATTATAAATGCAAATCAGAAATATTGTATCAAAAAGAGTTTATACACACAATTTGACTATTATTCAATTCCATGTAAACAGTTACTGTTTTACAGTCTGAATCCAAGAAGAATATAGAACTACCTATATTAACACAATTTTATGAAGAATGACACAAGGACATGAATTTATTCTTTCCTTGGGCAGCAGCAGGCCAGTCCAAATGTCTGTACTTTTTTCTTTTCTGGCGTTCTGTCTTGATTAGTGATGCCTTGCACGTCGAAGGTGGGTACAATTGAAATGTCTGCTGAAATATCCATCACAGCAAATTACATCTTTGCAAGTGCTGATTCCCTCTTTTGGGCTAATGAAGTTATATGCCCCTGCCCCACTACCAAGACGTCTGCTAATGTCTTTTAATTTGCGAAGATAATTACAACATGGTTCCACTTGAAAATCGATACATGCCAACGAATGCTTAATGTCTGGGCCAGAATCAACCAATCAACCAGTGATAATAAACAAAGGTAATTATTTGACTGGATACTGTAATGCATTAATACATCTCAAGGTGCAAATGACAATGAATAAATACACTGCATCAAAAGAACTGCAGATACATGTACTAAGAGTTTAAATTGTGCATTATGCTACAGGCAATATACACTGCTCTAAAAAATAAAGGGAATACGTAATTATCACAGTATAACACCAAGTCAATAAAACTTAAGGGATATCAATCTGTCCAAGCATAAGTGATTGTGAATCAATGTCAACTGTTTTGGTGCAAATGAAAGTGACAACAGGTGCACTGGAGAGGCAACAGCAAGACAACCCCCAAAAAGGGAATGGTTTTGCAGGTGGTGGCCACAGACAATCGCTCTCTCCTTATCCTTCCTTTTCTCTAGTTTTGCGTATTGCTAATGTCTTTGTCACTACTGGTAGCACGAGGCAGTACCTGCAGCCCATACAAAATGACTACTGGTGTGCATGTTTGCTGAACAAACTGTCAGAAACAGACTCCATGAGGGTAGCATGAGGGCCCGACATCCTCTAGTGGGACATGTGCAGCTCAATTGGCATTCGCCAGAGAATTCCAGAATTGGCAGGTCCACCATTGGCGCCCCGGTCTTCACAGATGAGAGCAGGTTCACACTGAGCACATGTGACATACGTGAAAGAGTCTGCAGAGGCCGTGGTGAACGTTATGCTGCCTGCCACATCATCCAGCATGACCGGTTTGGCGGTGGGTCAGTGATGGTCTAGAGAGGCATATCCTTGGAGGGTCGCACAGACCTCCACGTGCTAGCCAACAGTACCCTGACTGCTGTTAGGGACCAGGATGAAATCCTCAGACCCAACCCCAGACCTGAATCCAATTGAGAACCTCTGGGAGGTTATGTATCTGATCAAGGTCTGGGAGGAGATCCCCCAGGACACCATCCTCCGTCTCATCAGAAGCATGCCCAGACGTTGTCGGGAGTGCATACAGCCACGTAGGGGTCATACACACTACTGAGTCACATCATGAGTTGCCGTGATGAAATTCACGCAAGTTGGAACAACCTGTGATTTTATTTGTTTACTTTGATTTTCGGTGTGAGTTTTAATCCAGCCCTCAACCGTTTGGTGATTTTGATTTCCATTGACCGTTGTAACGTAATTTTGTTCTCAACGAATTTCACAATGTACAGTACATATTTTGTTCTTTAATATATTTCGCTCATCAAGACGCGATTTTTAATTTCAGTGTTCCCATCATTTTTTTGAGCAGTGAAGGTTATAGGCAACTTCAAAACGTAATGCAATCTGCAATCTACAAACGTTATCAAAATACCTTAATAGTCTTAAAGTGAAAGTCAAACACGCATGCTCATATGTATGCACAGAGAGTCGGAGAATCTACAGAAGAGCAGACAGCAGGAGACTTAGTGGCAAGGAGTCTGGAGGTAATGAGTTTAATAACGTGCAATGTTCATTAAAACGTAGCTCACAGCCTCTCTGGAGGTGTCATTCCTGTCAGATTAGTGGTGTTGAGCTATAGCTGGTCCTGAATGGAAGCGGGCCCATATGGTCTGTCTGCTTGACAAAGACTGTGACCCGAAACAGATGTGCTTGTTTTTCTCCACCTCTCCCCGCTGATACATCCAGCTTCACCGTCACACCTGCGTGTTCTCTCGAGCCATGCAATAACATTAACAAATGAGACCGTAGGATGTTGCCCTTTGAGACGATACAAAGCTCTTACTCTGTGAAGCCCGCAAATACATTTTGACAGTTTTTTGAGAAGCGGCGTATCCTTTCTCCCAAGTGTTGGTGTGTTAATGGTATTCTAAAAAGAGTGAGGGAAAATGGGTTCATTCTGTTCCCTATCTCATATCATGTTGATACATCAGTTGTGGCGTTGAAATGATGAGGATATGATGATTTTAAGAGAGTTGCTGGCTCCCCGCATGGTTTATCCTCCAACAAAAAAAAACATGTTGTCACCAAGACGAATCAAAGAGAGGCCTTTGCTAGTAGACCGAACGTCAGTGTTGATTTAAAGGGTTATCCGGTTGGTTCTGCCAACTGTGTGTGAAGCATTCACCTGATAAGCTGGCTGTAATTTAACATGGACGGCAAGCAATTTCTTAAGCACATTCAGAATGGCAGTGATCAGCCTCAAGCTGGGAAACACTCGTGACAAATGTCACTCCGCCGGCTGGCAGTGCCGCAGCTTAGGTTATTCCATCACGCACGTTGCATAAATGCCACATTTTACAGCTATGACCTTAACACTGCTACACTACCACTTCCACTTTGTGTTTATCCGCCATCTACTTCCACTTTAATGCAGTAGCATAACAAGCGAGGGGAGGGGGGGGGGGGGTGCATTTCTTGGAGTACACTTGTATGTAAGAGCTACATATTGCCTTCCTAAAATAAGTGTGTATTTTTCATGGATATAAGCATAAGTGGCAGATGTCTGCTCCCTCTAATCCATGACAGATTGATTTAAATGTCAACACCCCCTTCATGTGATATGCACGAGCATGAGGCTTTGTGTGTAGGGTGGGCAGTAATCAGAACACACGCGGAATGTAGCCCACCGCAAGTAACGCACTGACAACAGTCGCGGCAAGGTCCATATAGACTCTAGAATGCACACCCCCTGGTACAAGACCATCTGGAAGAAGCGGGGACGTATGGATTCATCACCCAGAGGCTTAAAGCTCCCATGCCCATACATTATGCAGGGCCCGGATGTCGGCAGCCCTGTGCCGCTCCACTGGTGAAACCTTGGAACGACTCGCCGCTTTTTTCGGAGAGTTCCTGATGTCAGGCCGCCTGCTGGGCACGCCAGCCTGATCTCTGAGCACACGGGAGACAGAAACTGGGACGGTTAATGGACGACCCAAGGCAAACAGGTGGATTAATGGGAGGGTATGTGGGAGCGTTAGGACGATGCAACTCTATTGGAGTGTTGCCTCGTGAAGCAAGCCAGCGGTGGAGATTTATGATGACTTGTTAGAAGCACGTGGATAAATGATTGTTGCCCTCCATATGTGGGACATACTTGGGCTTGTTCAAATACGGCGGAGAGAGCTAGAAAAACACGGGCGCTCCACCATCCCGGAGAGATTAATCTTCTCACAGCAGTGCTGCGTTTTTTCTCAAGCAGATACAGGTGTTGTGTTGTTTAAAAAAAGTGCTGCGCTGTTTGTTTGATACAAATAGTCTCTTTCGTCAACATATTTCTAGTAGCGTATGTTATGTTATGCGTTGAGTGGTGCCAAATTTACAGTTTTTGTTTGATCAGATGAAGCGATAAATAGGAATTTGTGTTTTTCGGTTTCAGAATGAAATTGAGCGGTATTTCTAAAATCAATAACCTTGTTAAGTGAACAGCAGCAGTGACTCGTTGCACTTCGATGGGTTTGAAATTAGCTATTAGTGGCATGCTTCCAATCAAAATGCAGAAATTGGAAAATAAATCATTCACACCGTTAAACAGGAGAATCACATTGTGTATGGCAACCAGGCCAAAGGCCTTAAAGTCATCTAAAGCATGCAAGGAAATGTCAAACTAGGCCAAAACTTTCTTTGAAGAGTAAACAGAATTTTTAGTAAGTCTTAACCTTAAATTGCAGAAATGTGAAATTGTGGGGTGAGTGCTAAAAGGAAGGCTTATGACCAGATATGATTGGAAGAACATATGGGGTTCAGTGTCACAAAGTGGTTTCATTAATAGTTACGCTTTTCAACCCGTAAAGAGCAGAGGCGCGGTGATTTTCTGTCATAGGGCTACAGGACGGATGTTATTCACCACATAAAAGTCATAAAATCACATTTACAATGTGAACAAAGTGATTTAGTGCTGGATTACACATTAAACTGGTCTAACGCAATGATACCAATGGAGTATAGTGACTCAAGGCGAAAATACTGGAAGACACAACAGCATGGGGATGAGAGTGGGATACTGTCTGCAGCTGTCAGCAGCAGTTTGAGAGGCAATAAAATGTGCAGGCGGAGAAACTGTCTTCAATGGGGAGAATGAAAACCTTGTCTGAGTAGGCAATGTGAAACTCATGAAGCAAAAAGAGAAACATCTAGTGAAGATCTGAGGCTCCAGTATTCTGTTGAATCCTCCAAGGAGAGTCCGTCTATTCTAATTCTACTAATTGAAACACGATTAGGTTCAAACGCCTTTGGATTCATGGATGTTCAGCAAAGTCGATTACA
This sequence comes from Percopsis omiscomaycus, assembly GCA_027575585.1. Taxonomy (NCBI): domain Eukaryota; kingdom Metazoa; phylum Chordata; class Actinopteri; order Percopsiformes; family Percopsidae; genus Percopsis; species Percopsis omiscomaycus. The sequence continues at coordinate 15,465 of JAODLI010036154.1, read as the reverse complement.
TCACATGCACATGAATTTGACTTTCTCATTATGTTTTTTTCTCCTCCTTCTCGTTTTTAAATTAATGCTGAAGTGCTGAGTGCACAGAGGCAGGCTTAATCAAGTAGAAAACACCCAAAGCCCTGTGACTCTGCAATAGGCAATCTCCCTGAGCCTTTCGACCTATTGCCATGAGCCACGGCTTCATCAGGCTTATGAGAGCTGTGTCATATCTGCATTAGAGCTGACGGAAATAGCAGCTGCACTGGGAGAAACCCCCACTATCTGACAAATGAACAAGGTGAAGTCCAATCTACGAGGAACCACCAGTGGCATGCCTTGTGGATGAGAGGGAAGGATTTCTAGGTGTTTTCGCCACCAGCGCTATGTACCTCCAGTTTTGGCAGGCGATATGAATGATTTAAGCTACAGCATCTGTAGAGGAACATCGGCTGTCAGCCGCCAGGAGATGAAAGCCATGTATTGGCTTATCTGGGAGTTTTGTGACAGAGTTTGGGTGGGGTGTATGGCGAGCAGTTGTTGTGTGTGCCTTTACCAGCACAGCGTATGGCGATCTAGGCGACAAAGAGTCCAGCGTCTGTGTCACTTTTTTCGACAGCCTCCTGTGCTCAGGATGTTTTATGTCTGCTCTCAAATGGCACAAAGTCAATACGGTTTCCTACATGCCTAATCAGACCTGGCCAGGGAAGGCCATCTGTGAGATGTTCAGAATGAAGATGTGACTCTGCCCTTCCAAATTTTTAAAAACATTGAGAGAACATTCAAATATATATAGAATTTGAATCAGAATCAGAAAAAACTTTATTGCCACGTACATTATTTACACATACAAGGAATTTGTTTTGGTGTTGTTGGTGCATGTCAAACATTCTCTAAATATAAGAAGATAAGAAAATCAAGTATTAAAAATAGTAACAATATAAATATATACACAGTATGAGTCCAAAAATACAGAAACATACATTTGCGAAGGGGTTATGAGCCATTCCCTAGACCTCTATGATTGTGTCTCATCGTGATCTAAAGACAGATGTGGTCAAATTCTATTATTAGGACTCGCACACTGTATATGTATCCATGCAACACATGTCAAGAAAACCAACACACCCACTCACCCACATACACGTTCCTCATTGCGTCCCACTGCCTCTCTGCCCTCACATATCCCAATAAGTCAGTGGGTTCGAAAAGGGCAAGACATTATGTGTCACAGGCTTGGGGACAAGGCCAGGAAAGCCTGTCAAAAACATGTCTGCCTCAGATACAGGCTGGAAGTGTAGAGGTCTCTGCGTGCACCTATGTTTCAGCCAATCAGAGAGAGTTGGTGAACCGATGTCCTCTGGCTTCAGCAAACAGCTGTCCGTGTGGTCAAGCCACTGCTATATTTCACGGGGTATCCAATTATAGCAGTCTTGCCTGTTGGCGTGTGCAAAGCACGCTTTCTCATGTGTATATTTGGCAGCAGATAAGCTCATCATAGGAACGTTTAGCAAAATTCTGTTTGTTTTCCCCCTCTTTCATGAGCATCTATGGCATACTCTCATAGGGCGCTTGTCTATGAGGCATAGAAGTTCAAAGATGAAAACTAGCAAGAGGAAACGACAAATCACCCACTGTAGGTCTCTCATTGCCAGGGTAAACATGTTTATAGGCCCTCTACACAAGCTAATGATACAAAATACATCTAACGATTAAAGGATGTGGCCTTAAAGAATATTTATCATCACTGGAAGACAGAAAAGTAATCCCACAAACTACTCTCTATGAACCCAAATTCACAAGGTTTGAAGGCCACTGGCTCGTCAGCGGAGCCATTATCATCAAAAAATAAATAAATAACCTGCAGATGTCTGATAAGTGTAAGCTACTTGGGTCTTTGGGTGCTAGCTGGTTAATTTGCTCATTTGCTACTTTGCATGACTTTATTACAGCGATTAAGAGAATATTAAAATAAAGTTATGGGGCCTTTTTGATATCTTTCTGGGGGATTTTTAGCGTGTTTGCTGGAAGGAAGTTCATTTCATCATCCTGTTTTCCCTTTGGTAAAATAAAAAAATGTGAAGCGTAACTGTATAAGAACAACACATAAATATTTTACTGAGAAAGATTTAATGACAACATGCATTACTTGAGTATGTCATTCCTGCTGATTTGAAGAATTTTCTATTTTCCTTTTTTACAAGCTCTGCTGTGAGGTCTGATGTAAAAAGCACATTTGGTTCGGTATGTTTGACTCCAGGAGATACAGGATGATGCATTTTAGATTCTGCAAATTGAACCAAGATGCACTAGCTGTAGACAATATAGCCAACATCCACATAGTGCCAGATTTCATCATGATTAGCCAGCAGTGAAAAAGATGCTTGCAGCATGTTGTGCATCTAGTTCTCTTAGGCTGAGATATATGCATCTGCAACATAAATACATCGTTATTATAATACGTTATTTGTAATTTGCCTACACTTTTGGGAAACGGTTGTATTTATAAACTCTACACATTACAGTATCAAATGCATCGCAGCAAGTCGTTGACGGATGTTTTACGTGACGTATATTTGCTGGAGCTGGATGTCGGCCATGATGTCTGCAGCCCAAGAGACAACCTCCGGTGCTGAAAAATTAATCCAACGCGGAAGTGCCAAAATCTGCAAATCCTCTAATGGCCACTTGAGGCTGTCTCCAAAAGTGAGTCAATCTCCAAAGACCCCCACTTTATGTCCCACTTTACAACAGAAATAAACATGTTTACAGCCTGGTAACCAAAAACGGTTTTGGTCTCTATAGCTAGTTCATGACAACTGCACGTGGGGTGAATTTTTATATAACTCATCAGTTGAATTTATATTAAGCCATCAATTTATCCATCCATTATATATAGCCGGGAGTTATGCGGGATTCAGGCACTGCCAAGATGGCGACGGCGAGAGCCAGCACACTTTGAGCTTCAAACCTGTTCTTCAGAAAATATATGAGTAATGTCACGGAGGGTTTGTCCACTTATTTATACAGTCTATTCTGCAGCCAGTCTCCTCTCGACTAAACAGAGGCTACTATAACCTCTGAATAATGTAATGTAGAAAACACAAAGCCAACGTTGACAGAATAACTTTCTAAAACATGAAAATGAGCCTTGCGCTCTTCTATGAAGAGATCAACCGCTCAGATGTTGTGTGTGTGCTTACCATACATGCATGTGAAGACGTGTGTTTACAGCTCCATAGGATTCTTATGTGACACACTGCAATGACAAAAATTATTTAAAAATATACCACACGTGTCTGTTTTGAAGGACATGTGGATTTTTGCAGGATAAAAAAGAAAAGAGACAATCAATGCAAACGCAGTTGCAGGGCATCGTGGACAAGGTTAGCCTTGGCTGTGGAAGAATAGCAATAGCCTTGTCAAGCTCGTATGATGCAGTCCCATCGGGGTTCACACATCGACGTAATATGGACAACGAAGTGAACAGCAGATGTGAACAGCAGAATGTGGACATGGACAGTGGATCAGCTCTATCCGCAGCTTCCAGAGCAAGCCGCCGCTGGGTGCAGCCATCACAGGTGTGAACTTGCTAGCATGCTAACACGTGACCTGCAGAGAGGTGTGTGCTGTGATTTGCACTAAAAAGGTACTTTGTTCTTTTGAAGCACCGGAATAGAAGATGGTGCACTCAATGCCAGAGCTGCGAAGGGTTCAAACATGAATCCAGACTCTACACCTCCCATTGTTTGTACCTCTAGGGGTACTTGAAGGTACTACAGGAGGTATTAGAAAATGTAAATCATAACAAGAATAATAACAAGAACAATGCCGATATTTCCCAAAATAATTTCTATTTAAATAGCCCTATAATTACTGTAGATTGTTGAAGTATATACAGCATTATTATGACTATTTATACATAATATCAACCTTTACAATTAATATTTTTTTAGTGTCGACAAATGTTGTCTTTATGTTCTTAGTTCCTATAGCTGTATTGGGAAAAGGGGTACTGGGTTTGGAAAATAATTGAAAAGGGTTAGAAAGGACAAAAAGTTTGAGAACCATTGTTGTAATGTGTAATTGCTTCTTGCCAGCCTTGAATATTTAGTGCAAAATGGAAGCTTTGCCCGGTGTAATGAACTGTAGGAAACGTAACCAGGCCCTCACAGAAACGTTTTCCTCCTCAATTTCAAAAGACATTACTTGAATTCTCAAATTATGAGATGATAACAAAATATGATGTTGGCCATTTGCTGTATTCTGTGGTGAATCGCCATCCTTTTATCCTCCCTTGACTGATATTTTTACATTCTACTTCAGATATTTGAGGAATTTACGTTATTGCCTGCAGCTAAGACGATACTCCTTGAGCTATACCCATAGAAGAGGGGGAAGATGAAATTAAAGTGGTCCCAGTATGTTTTGTCTGCCTCCCTATCATCTGGATGTCTGTAGGGAACTTTGTAGACAAGATGGATGAAATAACATTATTGGCCTGATGGCACAGCATGTCTTTTAACTTTAGCAACAAGCTACTGTTATTGCTGGTGTTTATTACTGTTACAGTTGTTTCCCTTCATTTTAAATGAAAACAACAACAACAAGGCAATATTAAATGCAGCAGTAGGAGGTGGTCATTAAGTTTTGTAAAACAAGACAAATTATAATGGAGAATGTCTCAGATGGGATTGAGAGACAACAGCAATATCTCAAAATACACATTTAGTGTAACACGAGTGTGATCATTGTGGTTCAGGGGATGTCCCGGATTGACGCTTTCTAAATTTGCTCAGAGCTAAAAGGTTATGGGAACGCACGGAAAGAGGTTGCCTGAAGGAGGTGAGAAAATAGGACAGGCGGGTTTGCGTTTCCAGGGCCGATGATGCATGACCCCCCCCCCTTTCACAGTCTGCTGACTGTGTGCAGGGCTCACAAAGACCAGTGCGGCGATGATGATGATGATGCCCTCTGCTATACGCAGCTCTTTCACTGCCATCCAGTGGCTCTCTGGTAATAATACGTCTTGGTGTCACTGAATCACTCCAAGGTGCCACTGCCCTGTAGCAGATTTCAAGTCCATCAGCTCACACGAAGGTTCCCGCGGCTCAAATGACAGGGCATGGAGGAAGAAGATGCCTTAATGTTTTACTTTCTCTGACGCTGATCCTCTTTTCAGTTTATCTCGTGTGGTGTCCCAAAGCAAGTACATAAAATTACACTGAGTGTAATTATGGAAGGAACCAATTACAGTCCTTCTAATTTCATCATGCGCTATACAAATAAGCAGCATTTATTACTTGAAGCCTATTTTTAAGATCCAATTGAGAGTGGGGATAGATTTGTGCTAAGCAGAAGCAGATGTTGTTCTGAGCTCCTTTCCAAACCAAACCTTGAGGAATGCAGGGCTCTGGCTGCCTTTGAGATTTGCGTGGTGAGGAGAGGGTCATAGGGTCGAGGAGTTCATTATTATGATGGGCCTGCGTGAAGAGTGGAAGAGTCGTGGGGTCACCTACCACCCTAGCAGGGCTCAAAGCCCAACCCTGAGGCCAGTGGGCTGGCCGGGGCAGGACTGGGTGGCAGGAAGGTGTTAATAGGTCAGCCAGCAGGGGGAGTGATTGAGTTGCCAGAGTGAAAACCAGAGCACACTAGTCCTCTTATTATGCCCAGGTTCTCGGTCTCCCCTGTACCACAGCCAATCAGATTAGGAACGTGAAATTAGCATGCAGACTGCTGGAGATGACTACAAGCATTATTACGTTTGAAGCTTGTTTGTTGTAACTTGGCATCGAAATGGCACGTGTGTTTTCAAATGTGCCTGCAAAGGAACCAAATTGATTTTGCTTATTCTGGACACAGAACAGAGGATCCTGAGGGAAATTTCTTTTGGTCATCTTAACCATATCCTCTACACATCTATAAATAGAGAAATCATCTGAAACATTGATTACATATGCCATTTCACTTAATGAGTGTGGTCATGCATAGCCAACCTATAAACGCAACTGAGGCTTAGCATTTTACTATCTTTGCCAAAACCAGATTATCTGGTTAGGAGTTCAATTGACCAACCTAGTGATTAAAAGATCTTTTCAAAATTTCCAAGAGAGGTCTTCCCACAGAGGAAAACATACAATCCTATTTGATCTATCAAGTGATTCCCTCAATCAGAGATTCTTCATCAGTCATTCAGTTCAAAGTATGATGAAGCGATTATATACCTTTAAAACTGTTGCTGAATGCTAAAGGTTTGTGGGCTTTCTTTGTTCCAGTCTTCCCATATGTGAAAGGTATAGTTGGCCTTTTATTACAGACTTGTGTGTGAATGGCACAGATCTGGAAAATGTCAAGACGCTCCCCTTTGCTGATCTAAGAATTACCAGGTGTTGACCCTGAATCCATTATCCTTTATTAAGCGCTGTCTCTCTTCTTACTTAGAGTGTGTCAGCATGTGTGTGTGAGTCTTGTTTCTATATCATACTGCTGCTGTTTTAGTGTTTGGATGCTTTACAAAATATTTCAATATTGAAATAATATTTGTCTTATCGTTTTTTTTGAGAATTGTTTCTGTGTTTTGGGACTTTGTTAGCGATGTGATGTAGCGCTGTGCTTAACCTGAAACCTATTTGAGGGCTTTTAAAATCCAATGGCGTTTCCCCTCAAGAACTTTCTCTGTTTGCACCTGGTGCCTGTCAAGCCAAACACAAAGGACCAGTTGAGGCGTATCCTTTTAAGGGGTTCACGTGTACAGATTTCCTTTCACTTTTTTCTCCCCTTGAACTTCTAAAAGATGGGAGCTTCTAGAAGCTTCAACCTGAGAGAATCAACACATGAAAAAAAAGAAAAAACAGCTACAGTGTCCAAAGAAAGTCCTTACAAAATGCTGTCCACAATCAAATACGCTCAAACCCTCGTTCTGAGACCGGTGTGCCACCTTGCCGGGTCTGAGAGAAGGTGAAAAGGTGCAGGAATGTGTAGACTTGTGTTGATATAAGTCAGCAATCTGCTGAGAGACGTGTGTGCTCTCATCACACGTTTTCAATTAACTGGTGGAGGACAGCGCTTTCCGTCTCGCCCGCCCGAAGCCTATCAGACATCGTGCGCTTCCACATGCCAAATAACAGGGAACAGCAAGCCAACAAAAAAAAGAAAACCAAATCTGGAATGACCTCACCGTTCCTTCTTGTCCCGTCCTTCGTCTGGTTCTTAGCATTAGCGCCTGTGTCTGGAGGTAATTAGTCCATAATACAAGGGTTTGCGTATAATCTGTATAAACGCTGTGATGCATATTAACATGACATTTCTTATTCAAGGGCTATCATCCTAGCCACACCCACACGCACGCATACACACGAACTATCCCCCTCACTGGTAATGGTAACATCATCATTGTCTATCATGATAATTAAACATTCTCATAATTGGTTCTATTCATAAGCAGCAATGGCTCCCTGCTTGAATAACCCCTCATTTACCAAAGAACCTGTTGCGCATACAGAATGCGTTCAGTAGACTACTGTTCATAGTGGGTCTCCAGCCGGTCTTTGCAAGTGACATTTGTGATCATATAGAGGATCTGCGATAACCTACATTCATGAAAGAAACTTTTCCCTATCGCATAGTTATGCATACATAATCAAGTTCACTACAGGAGAGAAGTAAGAGCAATTTTTTGAGCCTCTGAGCATAGATGGACCTATGACTTCCCTGTAAAGGCTCAGTAGGTACAATTATTTCAGGCCTCGATAAGATTGGGGGCATTTCTTGTTGAACACAATTTGAGTCATAACACAGATGTTTCCCTTTAAAAATAATCACACAAACCATTTTGTGTGATTCCTTGAAATTTCTCCATCATCAAAACCCCATTGAGCTCTGCGTATCACCTATATAATTTTATGTCCGCCCTGCAGCAAGGACCTGCACATCGACCATGTGTTTAAGCTCCATGTACTCTTCGCTGAACTAACTGTTCAGACACGTCGCTATCTTCTGCCTCAGTTTTGGATCCATGCATTAGGAGATTCCGGCATTCCTCGCAATCCACGACCGCCCCCCCCTCTCTCCCCAACACACACACACACTTTTATGGATTCCGTCTTCCTGTTTTGAGTATTTTTCTGCCCAGGGTTAAGGTCGGAGAGATGGATGTTGTGTAATGAGCGTAATTGCGCTAATCCTTCCGTTTTCACAGCGCTTTAATTTGTCCATGCTGTTACCTCTTTATTGGGCCATCATTTGTATTCTGTATATGATTATATTTCCTCTTCCAATGGTTTGGCAATTATGGGGCTTGTATACTCATGCAGGGTTTGCGAAATACCTGTTGTTACTTTGGAGTTGTAAACATCATAAAGGGTAGAGGTTAAAAAAGGTCAGCGTATGAGGAGAAATGTCTCCTCCAGATGTTCATCCTATTTCCTTCTTTCAAGTTTGTTATTTGGCCACTAAACAAAACTGTCATTTAATTGAGTCTTAAGGTTCAATTATTTGGTGCCTGGCTGTCTAAGACTCACTAACATTCTGCTGATGTTCCTTTTACAACATTTTCAGCATTCAACGGCAGAGGGAATATTAGCTATGTAATTTAGTGGTCTGTGGACTTATGGGCTGTGCTGCATGTGCTGAGGCCTTTGACGGTGGGAAGAAAGCTTTCAGGTCAATAGTTGTTTATTTTGAGAGATTTCCAGGAGGAGAAAAAAATATCTCAGTCACAATCAGAGCATGCATGCTCTGATAAAAACGCTTCCCGACGTTATGCCGTCTCCCCTTTCACCTCCCTCTGTCTGACAGAAGACCGTCAGGCGTACTTAAATAAAACATAGATGTCATCAGTCCCACGCATCCTGAGTCTGAGTGGACGTACATGAGTTCAGACCTCTTATGTGCCACTGGGAGAGCGATATTTAGGACACATGCGGAGGCGACAACATGACTCCTGAGGGACCTCGGTCAATATCTCCTTTGTAACATCATAAGCGAGCAAGCATAAAGAGTGTGCCGTATGCCCTGTTAGACTCATTATCATCAGAAGCACATTTTTCTGCTACCACACTGGCCTCCGGACCGCTAATCTACTCCATCTGATTCTCTGACTCCTCATTTCCTTCGAGATTTTGAAAGGAAAGTCTCTCCAGTGTTATCTACAGTGTCTAATTTAGCTGTCCGTAGCCCGTCCAATGTCTGTTCTGTCTGCAGCTTTAAGGAGGTGGCGGGTACTCGATGTAGAAATGACTTGACCTAGATGCCAAAGTACGGTCTGGAGGCACAATAGTAAATCTTTGAATACAGTAAGCCTTTGAATAAGCCTCTCTAAATTCAAAACCCCTACAAAGAGTTTGAAAAGAGGTTTGTTCAGATTATAAACGTTGCTGGATATTTTCCAACTCCGACTTGTGTTTACAGACAAACTGCAGATACCTGTCATGATATACTGTACGTGTCAACGCGGATTGAGTTCGATTTCTTAATAGAGGCCCCTATCCTCTTCTTATTTAAAGGTTTAGCTGAAGGTCAGAATGTTTTGAGGGTGTTGGCGTCTGAGAGAAAACAGTGAGCCTGACATTATTTTGAGCTTTACCTCATAAGACGTGTCAGTATGACACAATGAGTAAACACTCATAGAGTTCCTCAAATCAAGGACAAAGACGTTTTTGGAAACATTCTCTCAGGCTGTTCCCATACTCTCTAGATGACCGCATCCTACCCCGAACACACGTCTAGGCCATGGTCCGTACATTTATATTTAGTTTTTTTAAAAGACCTTTTCTGTAATCGAGCTATTTCTGTTTTGTAATCTGTAATCTGTTGATCTGCGGCAAATATCACAGATATTGGCTACAGTGCCACCGAATGCAAGATCATTTGCACACAAAAAGATATCAGAATCATATAACATTAGAAATCCTGTGTAACTGTTCATTAAATACAAATTGTATTTATTTACCATCTTGATGGCTGATGGAAAAACACCAGTCAAAACAAGATATCACACAATATAAACAAGAAAGATATACAGCTGTCATTTGCTAATGCATTTACAGCCGTGAGTTCTGACTAATGACTGGCGCCCATTAGTCAACGATAATTGCTACGGGCTATGTTTGCAGAGCGAGGGAACAGTGTGTATGTGCCCGGTGAAATCCTGCAAACGTTTATGCTAAGTAGGAGCACATGCTGTTCTCCGGCACCAGAGGAGCTGGACACAGGAAGCAGGAACATTCTGGTGTTAAGCTTGTGGGGATCACATCACATCTCGCTGGTAAGCCCTGCCTGGGCTACGTCAACATGCACAGCATTCGGCCCCATACTTGATCACAAAAGCAAGGTTTGTTGTTTTCCAGTATGATGTTCTATCGATATCAATATCGTTTGAAATAAACGCTGGGATTTTGTTATTCCTACCAAAGAGTTTCCGGGGAAACCAAGTGAAATGCCGGTCCAGTACAATGACATTGTTTCTTACAAACGCACTTCTAAGCCTTTTTTAAAGAAAGTAAACTCTGAATCCAGCCCGCATACTGACAGACTTGTTATAGTCCTATTTTTTTGTATAATGTAAAATGAAGGACTCTTGGTTGTGCGGTGGGACAAGGCAGTAGGGACCATCTGTTAGTGATTGTGTTGATTAACAGTGGAATTCTTCAAATCAAGACAATCATTAAGCACATGTGTCTATGTTGTATTAGGCACATTGTTTTCAAGGGATGTTCCAAGTGTCTTAATGTCATTTAGGGCAGTCTTTATTTTAAGCCTGAAATTGACCAATAAATAAAGAACAATGGGTTTGCAAATGTATCCTTCCCTATGCCCATTTTGTTACTTTATTAAATGTGGGATTAAATTAAGAATGTCACTTTATGAACATGACTATGAACATGTGAAAACAAATAGGCTATATGCAGGCATGCACATTATATATAACACTTAAAGGGACACTGCTAGATTTCTGTCTGTTGTGGTTTTGGTTTCAAATTCAGAGAGTACATGCTCCTTCCACACCTCTCTACCCCTCCCCCCTTTACTTTTCAGGACAGTTGTGTTTCAAACATCAACAGTGAGCCGTAGGCTGAAATGTGGGGTTCTGGGGGCGATATAAAGTAATGGATGAGTGTACCTTTAAAGCTTCTGTCAAAGCATGTAAAATACATATAGGCTGAACCCATTGAAGAGGAAGGATATTATTTATTATTTATTATTTAGAGTAATTTTGGATTCAGGGGATATTGGCTATCTCTCCTCCCCGTACTTTAAATGGATGTCAACCATTACAAATATATTGTTGTCAGTCCAGTTGAGAAGCAACCTTCCTCTATTCACCACAAAAGCAGCCCATCTGTTCCTTATCTACAATCTGTGTCTATCTGGGTCTCGTATTGACACAGAAAATAGTCGGTGCTTGTGGTGCAACCCTCTTACATAGTTCTGTGTTGGGTGTGTGGGAGCCGTTTGAGGGGAGCTGACCTGGAAAATAGTGGAAAACGTTTAGCAGTGGTTCATGTACCAAGCTGTCACCTCCATAAACAGGCTATAGTGCCATAGCTTTATGACAAGGTACAGTATATAGCAAGGTGAAAAATACTACCATTCACATATTACCATTGATCACTATTATCACTATTAGTCAGAACATACTGCAAACATATATTGGAACTACCAACCTTTGTGCTGTTGTTCCTTGTGCTAAGGAAGTAAAAAGAAAAAAAAGAAAACCAACGATGGCTTCAACATTGCATGATTATGATGAACTATATGTGCACACTAGTAAAGTATCCTGTTTTATTTTAGCTAATCAACACGGAAAATAGCATCTACTAATATTTGACAGATGGGTTCTTAATGGCACAATGATTAGTCATCATACTTAAAGTGAAAAATTGCTTTTCCTCTGAGTCTAACTGGCTACACAGAGTCTCCTCAAAGTCTAGAGTGCTTCATCAGTCCAGGCATTTTACAGGAAGGAGGAAGATAGATTTTAAATATATACAGTACATACTGTATACTGTGCATACCATGGTGTTTGCATTACTGTACTAGAAAACCAAGCTTAACTGATAGCAAAATATAAAATAAAACATTTTATCTCATGCTCTTAATTATTTTCAAATATAACAAATCCAGGTGTTGTCTCACATAGCTTCTCCGGTTTCTAGAATCTAGAAAAACAATTTCACATTCTTAGTATTGCTTGAACAGTGTGAAAAGAGGTGTACCTTAAAATGAAAGGATAAACTGCTACTATGTATGTTACCTAATTGACAATACTGTTATACTGTGTGGAGCCATTTGAATCTGAATTCCAACTAAACTCCAAACACACTGACAGGGAAATGACAGTGACCTCATCATTCATACATGTGACAACCCTTTGGAGTTGAAATGTCTCATTAAACAGGTCGGGACATGACTGATGGCTTTTTTTTGTCCTCCAGATCTTTGCTATCTGACAAGCATCTTTCAGGCTGCAGGAGCAGACGTGCCCCAATTGTCCAGTATGCATCGTTGCATCTCTTTGGCTAGCATTGAGTCAGCACAGATAAGTCATTTGATGTTCTCTGGCCTGGGAAACAAGTGAGTGCTGATGTTTCTCAAAACCATGTCGGGATAAGGACATGCGATAATACAAAGCCGCCAGGAGATCCAGCGCTAGATTTCTCCACACCCAGCTGTGTTTTCCTGATCTCATGTCATCTTCCCTACATATTCCTGGGAAATCAATTGGTTTGGAATTTGGGCGGAAAAATGTTCACACAGATTTTCACGTTTGAAAGCTTCTTCCTTTTACAGTTTAAAGAGAATGTAAATTATTTTGTAGTTCTTTTGTTTAATTTCAGATCTTGAATGCTTTGTTTTAAAGCTGAAATCTGTCATTAATCTGCAATTTTTCTGTTATTGTTGTTTTAAATTATTGTTTAATTTGTGTCATTACTTACTGTAACACAGTAGACATACAGACACTTTTGACTTGTTGTTGACACAGTGGGTGGAAATTATTCATCGCATCATGCTAAATTTGTATGTTGGCATACCACAAATAATGTATTAAATAAAATGAAACAACAAAAAAACACAAAAGTAAATATTCAATAACAATGACTTTAGGAAGATAATTTTTGTGATGTTTTACAATGATAACCTGTGAAATGTGTATGTAATTGGTCTCTTTGAAACCCAATAGCTGTAAAGAAAATACCTCTTTAAAACACCTTTTTTTTCAAATAAATGTTCATCATAACATGTTCCCATCCATCATTTCAAAATGTTCATTTTCTCTCCTTGACTCAACGACCCCCTGGCAGTTGCTCTCTGCATGCTTTGTTTGAACATAGTTTATACATAAACTACAAACACAACGGTTTAAGAGGCACTAGGTCACAACATCAGGGGAGAGAACCATAGGGGAAGCCTTAGATGTGACTTTGATACACTGTCAGAGCTCAGCAAGGGGAAAAGAATGTCTTCTCCGGAGGACAGATTCCATTTCCACATAATCTGGGCCTGTTGGGGGGTTCAGACCTCTCGACCATGATTTCCTCAGGACAACAGAGCTTTACAGCGCAATCGCTCTGTAATGTTTACATTCCCTCTCGCAGAGTGTCTCTCCAGCTCTCTCTGTCTGTTATCCCCCAACTCCTTTGAATTCTACGATGACACCCCTGCCCGTTGTTTATATATTCCGTAGTCATTCCAGATGTTGAAAATGATTGAGAGTCAACGTTCTGAAAAATCGCTCGCAGCACAGTTATGTGGGCAGGTTTCAGCAGTGACACACATCATTACAATTGCAGTTTGCTACTGTGTCAACAGCACTAGTGAATGCTGTGTGCGAAGAAAGGGCAAAAATATGACACCATATAACGATGACAGATAACCATATATTATAATACCACTGTTCTGCTGTCAACAACGTTCCGAGCCATAATGCTATTTGTCATGATGTGCTGTTGAAAGTAACCTTTCTTTTCGAAAGGAGTAACAGCTCATTTTGACCACATCAAAAGCTAGCTGATCTTAAGCATATGCTGTCGCCTTTGTGTCCTTGGTCCTAATTTGCAGCCTATCAGCCTTAAGGGACAATCAGCTGTCATGTTACACAAAGCAGCACAGTTGTGTTTTCTTGTTATCTCATGGGGCTGTAGGACTGTGAACACATAATGATATCACGTTTTTTAAAGCTTGACTTCAACACTTTAGCACATTACCAAATACAACAGTACATAAACATAAAGATTATTCAAAATCTAGCATTTACAGTACAAGTGGTAAACAGAATATACAGTGTGCCTGTCAAAGATGAAACAGGGATTATTTTAAAGCTAAGTCATCTATTACCACAAAAAGGCAGCTGGGCCATCTCTCATATGATTGGCATCTGGTGTGTATATGTATGCATATGTATGGCATGGTGTTTAGAAGACTTCAGGCATGAGTCCTTTAAAGACACAGATAATGGTATTCAGACCACCAGGGCTGTGACAGTGTTTACTGATATGGTTGATTTTAGACAGGTCTCTGTGGCGCCTCTAACTGCTCAACTAAAATATATATTTTGTTATTATTGACAGGTCAAAAACACAAAATAGCTTTAGCTGTTTTTCATACAACACGGCTATGACATTGGAAATCTAAAGTTGTGAAATTCTGATGCATTTTGATAAATGAAAGAAGTTTTCCTACTAAATATAAGAAATTCTGTTGATTTGTGTATGCATAATGCATTGTACTATTTTTACTATTTTACTAAGTTATTACATTTATTATGACTTTAGCTCTAATTAATCCTGCTTTACCAACTGTGGTTGTATTAGCAGTTGAAATATGACCCAATTTCTGCCTCCCAGTAGTCTCCTAAGACGTTTTTTAGATAAATAGCTTTTCCAAAGAAAGCTCCCCTTTTTTGTGGTACATGTAGCAGCTCTGCTTTTTTCTTTATTTTTCTGACAACTTTGATGGTCAATTATATTTAATAAACAGTTATGGTCCAGAAATAAATCAATTTCAGGAGAGCCTAATCCTCCTCTCAAGCAGGCTGTGAAGCCACAAGTCAAGTCATAAAGAAATGTTTGAAAACGGACCGTAATGAAACACATATGTCACGTATTGGTGGCCCCTGGGAGCCCCATATCCAATACTGTTCACTGCCTGCTTGAATTAAGAGAGTGTGGTGCAAGGACTTCTGGGTAAGACACAAAAGAGGGACAAAATTATTTGTGTGTTAATGCTTTTTTCAGACTTGTGGAGCCTATACTCACTTTTAAATCCGTGTAAAATGTTTAAAATGGCCCTTTCACTTATCTTATCGCGCCTGAGTTTAACATTGGTAGATGGCACAACCAATATTTCTTCAGCAGATGGCCAATTCCACACATGTGGTTAGGATAGTTTACAAACTAAAGTTTTATTCCTGTTTACCAGCCTGGTTAACCCTGGGTGGATCTGGTCGATACTCAAATCAGGCTGTTCTGCTTGGAGACCTTTAATCAT
>JAODLI010036125.1:0-18672 GCA_027575585.1 Percopsis omiscomaycus | reverse complement strand
TGGCTGGGAGTCCAACACCCAGACCACCAGACTATCCTGCCCCCTACTGGCTGGGAGTCCAACACCCAGACCACTAGGCTATCCTGCCCCCCACATTCTTTCATCTCAGACCTACCGTCCTCAAAACATTGTCCAAATTTTGCATTGAGAATGTTCTTCCTTATCATGTAACATTGTGCGAACATCAAATATCCAGGCTACACTTAAAATGGAAACTCAGCATCTTGATCCATAGAATTAAGTTGAAGGGAACTTTTGAGGTCGTTAGGAGGGGGGTTGGGATTATAACACCTAGACCTATTGTTCTTGGCTCTTGGTCCAAATTCTCTCCACTTGAAATGGAAAGAATTTCAGAACCTAGCCTACATAGCCGATCTACCATTGCGACATAGGCTACATATTTTGTAAAAACAGCATTCATTTATATTTATTCATTCATTCATACATTTTGTATTCGGCTACATGTGTGGAATTAGTTTTGGCTGAGACGTAGTATTGGCTCCTGTTATGACATGATGTAACGGTGGCGGAACGTGAGTGCAGGTGCAGAGGAGTGTGGAGCCAAACGGATAGATTGCGAAAACTCCAAAAAGCGTATTTAATGACAAAAAGGCTTTAAACACGGGTATTGTGTAGGAAAGGCAAAACAATAACCAACAACCCCTCATCCACCACTCCCCAGCTAAGTAGAGCAGGGAGGGAAGTGAGGAGATGAGGAGATGAGAAACAGGTGCGTAAAATCCCAGGTGCGTTGATTACAGGTGCGCTTGGTGAGTGGACGGCCGCGGGCCGGCGAGCTAGAGAGGGAGGGGCGGGGCACTCCCGTTGTTACATCTCCCGTCTATACTTCCGGCTATACTTCACGGGCAAGGCCAACGTGTAGGAAACATCGTGGGACCTTGAATGGCCCCGCATACCGGGGACCCAACTTACGGCAGGGCAGACGGAGTGGTAGATCCCGGGTGGCGAGCCATACCTCATTCCCTGGGCGGAAGCTGGGGGCTTCGGACCGCCGCCGGTCTGCCTGCAGCTTCTGTCGTTGGCTGGCAGCGTGCAGGCGTCCTCGGACGGCGCCCCAGGCGGTTTCCGCGCCCCGAAACCACTCCTCCACGGCGGGGACGTCGCTGGTGACCCCTGTCCAGGGGCGCGGCGGAGGCTGACGACCGTACACCACCTGGAAGGGGGACAGGCCTGTGGAGGAGTGAGCGAGGGCGTTGTGTGCATACTGTGACCAATCGCTGGGAGAGTCCATACAACAGCTTCGTAGCCTCCTGCTTAGGTCCTGGATGGTTCAACACAGTTGACATCACATATTTACAGTTGTGGTCCACAATGAGCATCTTGGCCAGATCCTTCACTGTTGGCTCTTTTGCTAGTTTTGTCTTGCTAGCTCCTGCACATGACGTCACCTGTTGTTTTATTAAGACATTTGGAAACCAGGAGTTTGGCTATAGAAATGCCCCCATTACCTTAATATTGGAGCCAAATGTGTTTATTCTTAAGCCTTCATGTTATAGCTTGTAACCCCTCACCCAACCTCACAAACACACACATTTCTACGTGTGTCGGTTTGTGAGAGGGCTCTCATATTTGTCTTGTGCGTGTGCGTGCATGTTTATCAGCGGTGTGTGTTGGCATGTTCACATCAGCGTGCTAGAGGTGGACCTGTGCGTCCACATTGCTGTGTGCTAGCAAGCCTGCGTGTGGCCACACTTTCACACTACATTAGTTTGACACACACTAAATGGCAACATGCACACTGGCGGTGGTCCGTCTGGCCCCAACGCCCCCCAGCCAGGCTCTCATTTGTCACGCTGTGGTGTGCCGTCATAAACCTCTGCAGGGCAATTAAGATCACAGTGCACCTCCCAGCAGGTTTACTGACCTACTGCAGCAGCAGAGAGGACACTGGGAAATCTTTCCACAAGGGAAGCTTCAACCTTCATAACACTCTTATGAGCATATGAGCTAAAACTGTTACTAGTACTACTACTAGTACTACTAGTGGGGTACTACATACGAGTGAAAGAGCAAATGTCATTCTCCATTCAAGGAAGGAGCTAGATCCTCTGTCTTAAATTATTTTAGGTCCTTGAGGAGTCTCAAAAATGGTGTCACAAATATAGTGTGACACCACAACGGGACTGAAATGCAAACAGCTTGTTTCTTAGCCATTCAAAACATACATACATACATACTTATACATAACCATCAAACAAATATACTGTATGCCAATATAGGCAGTGCTGTAACTGCCTAGAAATTAAAATTTCTAAGCAAATGACTACTCAACTGAGACCATTAGTTTCTTAACAAAAATATTTTTAAATTGTAGTTTGACTTGGGGAATCATCTAGTGACATTCAAGCTAAACACAGTATCTTGGTAGCTAGTGAAGGATTTATCCAATTGACACAGCAGCCACCATAGGCAGATATGTGTGAGGGAGATCCTGCCCTATCCTACTACAGTGTCGCACCATCTAGATGACAGGGCAAACAGATTGAGAAAGGCTTTTGTCGTAACTTGACAACTGATATTTGGACCAAAAATCAGCCACCATTCCATTACATAGACTCAGACTGCAACTTGGTATCGAGTGCTCTTTACTACCCCGTTTGAAGAGGGCACTTCAAAGACTGGTGAAAACAGTCAAGCTTTGTTGTTTCAAAACCTGAGAGTCTTTGGAATTCATTGTTTGCTTCAGTAGAGGAAAATTGTCTTTGTAACTGATGGAGGAGCGAACATGGAGGCTGCTCTACGTGCAGGCCACCGTGTAGGGGGGAGAGTGGGAGGGCCCTCAAAAAGCCTGGAATTAAAGTTTTTATTTTTTATTTGCAATAATTAGTGTCATAACTAAATTGGCTAATTAAATCAGTTGAGTGACTGAACTTTGTATTCAAAATAATGTCCTTATAGTAAAATGAGTTCCACCTGGTAATTTTCATAGCCAGTAGTTTTGAACTTCATTCACCCAATCAATGACAACCTAGACCACATTAGTTTTATGAGCATTTCACTACTGTACGTGGCGTGATGCAATATGTAGCCTACACAATGCTTAGGATACACATAGGCTACTGCATGAAATACAGGTCTAATTTAGAATATAATGGCTTTATAATTTATTTATTTTTTTCTCAACTGAAAGTCATGCTATGAACCGAATGGACTCCACAAACCCTAAAGGGAAATGGATACCAGTAGCCTTTAGGCCTACTGTCTGTTACTTAATTATGCCATGCTCACCGGACTTGTACTGGCCCATTGTAATGAATGACTTCCAGTGGATTGACAGGTCCAGTTCCGTTTTCTATGTAAATAGGCTAGGGCTAAAGTCTTCGTTGAATTAAATTGACCATTTCACTAAAGGGCTCGGTTAGAGAAGTTTACAAATTACCACATGTAACAAGTGTTGCTGTTAATAAATGTTTTCTCACATTTCTTGGATAGGCTACTACTCTGTAATTGTGCCTAGCCTAAAGCCTCTAATCCTGAATTAACTCTCACATTGAACTAACAGTAAAAGGCACTTAAGAACATCCCACGCCATCTAGTGACCATTTTATAGTAGAGGCATTTGTGGAAACCCATTGGGTTCACATCACGACTTTAAGTTAAGAAAATACTTTTACTATGAGGATCCCTGCTCCCAATTATTTTTATTTTTTTTATTTTGCAGCTTTGTTTGGAGTGATAGGTCAAATGCTCACAATCTCCTGTGTTGAACACAAGTAGCTAATCAAACGATCGTTTATAGCAGCAATATGCACAACCTCTTTGTTTTGGATTTGACCCTGTATAACTACAATTAAAGTCGCTAAAAATAAAATTTGTCAAATTCCGTCAGGTTTCCTGTTTAGTAGCTCTGATCAGTCTAAATAGCTTGTAGCTAGGCTAAACTATGGAAGTAAGGTAGAATTAACAAACATTTGTTTTTCAGCAGACAGCCGATGATACAGCTGTATTAAAAACATATAAGTACGATTTCCTCAATTTTTTATACTTATTAATGATGGTAGACAGTGTGTTGCACACCATCGTCGATTTTCTTTTACAAGAGTACAAAGTTCTTCATAGATCTAGCCTCTTAGTTGGCTCTCGAAATGCACCAGATTGATACATTTAACTATAAAATGTACAATATTTTCTTATGGGGGACCATGCCCCCAAAAGGTTCCGAGGTACATCCACCTCTGCATCATTTTGAGCCAGGAAAAGCACTGTTAATTAATCAGTATCATAAATTAATAGCTACAATGTTATCCATCAAAATTTCCTAGCAAAGCTTAAGATCATGAAACACATGGCCCTTAGTTTCAGAAACAGCCACAGAAAGTGGAGCAGGGGCCGATCCCTAATGATCTCCTACTGTTCCTGAGGACATAAGACAAGGTGAACCCAAGCAATCGTCAGTTGTTGGCTCAATTATTTGTAAAAAAAAAAAATGTCAAAAGATGCGTGAGAAACATGGATCAAGAGAAGAAGGGGACCCACAGAGACTTGAGGGAATTTCTTCAAATTTGATACAAACGTTCACTTGGAGTCAAAGATTACATGATTAAAGTTGGTGGTCAAAGGTCAAGGTCGCTGTGAACTCATGTCCGTCCCATTCTCGTGAATGCGATATCTCAAAAACGCCAAATTTAAAAATGCATGTAGACGATTTAGACTTTGTAGTTTATTTGGTTAGAATAAAGACAATTCAACTAGAATTAAAGGAAGTGGCTGCATTTTCTGGAAAATTAGGCACGACCAGCATTGTTATTTACACAGACAGTATTCTACAAAATACATAATATAATATATTTTAGGAAACGGATTTCATTGGATTATTATGGGTAATCAAATGTCACACCTTTAAGCAATATCACACAGGAGGGATTGCTGTTATTTTGTAATATTAGCAGCACAACCCAGCATTTTCTTCCTAAGGGGTTATTGGGTGTTTTACCCTGTTTAAGGTTTTAGGGGAGGTTGTTTCCATGGGGCTGCAAAGACAAACTGGAATAGAGTTAACCCTTATTTGACCTTCGGTTCCAGGCGCCACCAAAGACATGGGCAAGATGCTGGGAGGTGAGGAGGAGAAGGACCCCGATGCCGCCAAGAAAGAGGAGGAGCGGCAGGAGGCGTTGAGACAGCAGGAGGAGGAGAGAAAGGCCAAACACGCCCGCATGGAGGCAGAGAGGGAGAAAGTACGGCAAACCATTAGGGACAAGGTAGGGGATCCAGTGCTCTGGCTGAATGTCTGGAACCTTGTCTCCATTTAGATTTTCTAAATACAGATTTACAATTATAAATCATAATTCAACTTTTGTTAATACGTTGACTTTAAAGCTTTCTTGCCTTAATAAATCTACACACACACATACACACACACACACACACACACACACACACACACACAATTAACTAAATCTATTGTTGTTTAACCTCCATTAGCTTTGTGTACCTTGTATTTAAAATACATTTAAGTGTCATAGCTTTCGAGTGACCCTTCTAAACCAACTCCTTCTTTCTCAGTATGGACTGAAGAAGAAAGAGGAGAAGGAGGCGGAGGAGAAAGCAGCCATGGAGCAGGCGTGCGAGGGGTCACTCACGCGCCCCAAGAAAGCCATCCCGACAGGCTGTGGCGACGATGATGACGAGGAGGAAGAGAGCATCCTTGACACGGTTCTTAAATTCCTCCCTGGGCCCCTACAGGACATGTTCAAGAAGTGAAAACCAAAATGCTACCTGGTCCCGGGTCGGGCCTGGCATCATGCCGGGCTGAAGGGGGCCAGGTTTGAACGGGTTGGGGGTGGGTTTAGGGTTTATGCAGACTTCCTACTTGAGAAGTTTATGGGTGTAAGAGGAAGGAATTCAGGACAGGGTTAGAGGCTACACACTGCCTTTCTAGGAAACGTTTTATTTCTCCTTTTATACTCTAGGAAAGTTCTTTTATCTTTGTCTTTTGTTTGCCACAATGGTTAGAGCTGCACAATTGTTGTGGTTTTGTTTCATCAAGTCTGCACTGAAACATTCCAGAATATGGTGCCATACTTTTATGGTGTAATATTGTTAATTGGTTGGCCATTGCCTGTCACTGGATAGTGAAGATCAGAGAAGAACAGTATTCCTCAGAAGAAGAGCAGTGAATGCTTTAGTTAGCATTCATTTGCTTGTTGAGGGTTACAAGTCGCGGCCTGTCAAATTCTTTAGTAGATGGAGCATTTTTAACATTTTGTTTGCTGTCTGTTTTCTATTTTTACAGCAAAAAAAATAATTCAGGCAGGATGTAGGTATTTTGTTAAATGTTAATTTTTTAGGACACGTGCCTTCATATCATGTCCTCTAGTTGAGGAATTGTCAATGAGGGTGTCATTAGAAGTCAAATGGTTGTCCAGTTATTGACAGCATGGAGACTCACATTCCATGATGGACCCTTTTGGAGTAATGTATTTAATAATAAACTGTATGGGCTGGGCTTTCCAAAAGTATCTTCATTCAATGTGTTTGGTTCCTTATGTTTTTGTTTGTTTTCTTTCCGAATTTTTTAAAAATCCTTCTTCCCTGAGAGGCAGCTCTCAATCTGCAGTCTTTGCAAGAGCACAAGACAATTCAAAAGAAAATGAAGACCCACTGTTAAGGCTTAGCAACAGTTTTTTTTTTCTTTTTTGGTTTTTAGTGAAAATGTGAGAATGGATATCAGCTATATAGACTGCCATTTTTTCAGATTAAAAATACCAAAATTGTATTACATCAAACATTGGATTTCACTTGAAGACCAGATTAATTTTTCAAACTTTATCACTCACTTTCATTTGCTGATCTAACAGATTTAAACAAAGAGGTCAGAGGTCAAACATATTCACCATCTTAGCGTTAGCATAGCTCTCATAGACAATCAAACCTTTGAGCACTGAGACTCAGTGGGGCTAGCCAATACTGTACATGATTCATGATTAGTTTCTGGTCACACAATCCACAATAAGATGAAAATGGATTGTAGTTCAATCCTTGGCTGTTAATTCTTTTTTTCTTTTTTTATTGATACGTAAATTCAATTTTGAGTCTGACAAATGCTACCAATATATTGTAAGCAAATAAATATTACTATGAATTTGTCCATGGTTTAACTACACTGACCTTTCCACACAGCATAATATATAACTGAAATAACTGTTGCTAGATTAAACTAAAGTTGAATTTACTAACATCAAGACCAAAGAGTTATTGGAGTTCCATTTATTATAAATGTACTATAATCAGCTGAATAAAATTTGAATCCCAAACATTACCACTAAACAACACACTCTCCTTCTTAAAAGGCATTTTTAATAAGGTCAAATAGATTGGTATCTACCTGTATACTGAAGATGATGAAGTAGTTTTGTGTGCAGGCTACCTCACTAATAAGTTATCATAGAGAAAATATGCATCAAATTTATCTTAATTCCGTAGGTTATGATATCATAGTAATTTGTGGTATAGCATTTAAATAAACATATTGTAAATTAAACCAATGTTTAGTGAAACTACTTATATATGGCATTCTGGGCATGCATTCTGAGTTCTTTTAGAGAGGAGCTCAAGAAATACTTATTCCATAACAAATTGGGAGCTTCTAAATAGGCTGTGACAATGTTCAGTGATTTTTAAAATAGAATCCACAAATTATTATTAGCTAGCATTAAAAAAGCTTTTTCACTAGACAAAGCCATATTATTTCGATTGCAATATGATTAAAGGAGGATATTTTAACATATAAAGTTATTTGTCATGTTTGTTTCGTGTAAACAGAAAAGAGATATTTACATATCGGTAACTCCTCACCACTCATGTCTTTGAATGTGTACTGGGTTGACTGTATACACAAAAAAGCATGTGAAGTAAAAAGATGACCAAGCCATTGAGTGTCTCAGTGTACTACTTGTCTTGTACTATACTGTATGTAAGTGTACTTGTTAAATGTGGATCTTTCTACATGTGTGTAATAAGAGTTAATGTTGTTTATAATCATATAGTCCTTGTTAATATTATGTAAGTGTGACTCAAGCTAGGGGGCTGTCCCTGGTTGTGCCATGTCTGAAAAAAAAAACTTAATACATTCCTTTAAAACGTTGAGCATGCAGACTTTAAGAAAATGAGAATTCACCAAATTACCAAATTACAAATTCCTGTTTCTGCAACAGAATCTGTGTCTTGGATCCAAAATGTTTGGTGGTTCAGAGCTCTTGCCATGTTAACATATTCTGTGCTGTTGACATGCAGGCTAACTAATGAGTTTTGGTAAAGCATTAAAGATCCGCTATGATGTGAATCTATGTTTGAGAAAGGATATTTGACAGTTTAATTGAAGTAGAATATCAATGGACTTGTAGATAGAAGAGAAAAAGTACTTACAGTAAATTAATATGAATACAGCAATGTATAGTAGTATTGTCCTACACATTGTACTACACAGCATGCAGCAAGCAGATAAATAAATGTACATCAGCCAGGTAAACTGTTTACAGTGAGTATGTTTACACAGAAATACACTAACACACTAATAAATAAATGTTAACTTGACTATAAGGTGTGTGACCTGCCTATGCTAAGGGCTAATGTGATATTTGTTTGTGTTGCATGTATCATGTTTCATTCTGGTTTCATTAGATAATTTGGAAAATAGTGTATGTAGAGAAATAATTGAAAAGAAATCTTTGTGTAGTTAATGAGATGACTATTTAAATCAGTGTCACTCAAAGGGACCAATGTATCTTATTGGCCACAGCCTGGTCAGGAATACTGAGATGCTTATCAAGGCAGATTCTGTTGTCTGAAACATTCCATAAAAATAAAACAGTCAAAACAAACTTTAAAAAATAAAAACATAATTGGTGGTGTTATTTCTCCTAATACACAATCTATCATCGCAAAATAAATAATAATGATAATAAAATACTTTTGGCAGTTTGCAAGATGTTTTACAAATATGGTTTACTTGTTCAGTGTGTGTTAATGAAATGCAAAAAAGAGACATAATTCCCTTGGGGGGGGGGAGTAATGGAGATAATAAAAAAAAAAAGAAAATAAAAAACTGATTATAATAACCCTTCAACTTCATCATTTGTTCTGCTTCAAACAACTCTGGACTGAAGGCAGCTGTCATGTTGCTAACACCTGCCAATTTCCCAATGTTTAGATAGTTATAGGTAGTTTGTATACCTATTATGCTGACTCCTACCATTATAAATGTAAGAAACATGTTTCTTGACATGAAATTCAGATCTGAAATGCCAGTGATGTGCCAGTAACATGATTCCTTGAAACACTGCCCAGGTTTGCTGTCAAGAAAATCACAACTTTCCAGACTTTCTGTCTTTATAGCATTTGCACTAGAAGATGTCCAACCCTTATGTTGAGCATCATCCAATGTCCTTACAATTCAGTGCTGTTTGTGAGTTTACTTGTAAAGAAGAGCATCATAAAGTTGAAAGGGAGAAATGATAGAACATTGGAATGGATTTTCTTTTTTATATTCAGGGTGACGATAAATTCAGGTGCTGGAGGATTATGATATTACTTTTCTTTTCTTAACTGCATGTCATATTCTGTTTGGAGCCCAATCACTGTAGAACTGTCTCATCGAGAGAACTGAAACACATTTTTTGAAATTAAAATGTATAACACAAATAAAAGGTTTATAAAAAGCTTTATCAGTGTTTTAATTGTAATATATGTGTAACAACGGTGCAGACACAGAGACACCAGAGACGACAGATGAGGGTTTACAAAGAGCGTGAGCTATGTGATTTTAATAATAGTAATTCAAATGCAGAACAACACGGAAGATACGTAGAACAAATAACCGACAATTCGGGATCGGAGACAGGTGCGCAGATGATGGGATCGATCACAGGTGTGACAGAGGAATTGGGTGCGTTGGGAGGAAGGACGGCTGACGGCCGGGGGTTTAAAACACCGGCGAGCTCGACCGGGGAAGGGTAGCCACTCCGGGTATTACAGTACCCCCCCCGGGCGGCGACGATGAAAGTCTCTGATGAGCTCCCTGCTCAAGATGTCCTCACCCGGACCCAGCTGCGCTCCTCGGGTCCGAACCCTTCCCAGTTAACCAGGTATAGCAGCCGACCCCCTTGACGTCTGGACCCTATAGGATGGTACGGACCGCGAAGGTGGATCCGCCTGGTCCGTCCAACGGTGGAGGCGGCATGGGGGAGGGGCCGGGCTGTGCCTGGGGACCGGGAACCACCGGCCTGAGGAGAGACACATTAAACGTTGGGGCATTCTGGCTGTACTCTACGGGCAAGGCTAACGTGTATGTTACATCGTTTACCTTCCGGAGGACCTTGAATGGACCCACATACCGGGGTCTCAATTTACGGCAGGGCAGGCGGAGGAGCAGGCGGAGGGGCAGGTGGAGGGGCAGGTGGAGGGGCAGGTCCCGGGACGACAGCCAGACGTTATCCCCCGGGGCAAAAGGTGGGCCCCTCGGAGCGCCGGTGGTCCGCTTGGCGTTTCTGGTGCCCTTCCGGCGGCTTGTAGGTGGGCGCGGACTGCGGCCTCCGCGAACCACTTGTCCACGGCAGGGACATTGGAGGTTGCCCTTTGCCCCTGACGGCCAAAGACCACCTCGAAGGGGGAGTGACGGTGGGTGTAATGGGCGTATTCTGACCAGGGGAGAAACCGGGCCCACTCTCCCGGCTGGTAATTGCAAACGACCGCAAGTACCTCCCCGGCTCCTGCACCGTCCGTTCCACCTGCCCATTAGCCTGTGGTGACCTGACCGTGACGTTGTCCTCCGGTAGCCTATAGGTTCGGAAGACCTGCTGAAACAGTACCTTGAGAAACATTTACCAGCTTCAACGGACTATCGGCAACGGCCAAAACATTCGGCTACCGCAGTGTTTAGAATACCGGCGCACTCTAGTTCTAAGAGCGGCTCACTTAAATAAAAGTAGGCCTCAATACGAGTGACGGCTGGCTTGACCGCGGTACGCCGTCAGCTCTTGCAGTAGCCTACACACATATCTTTGGTGGTTATCCATGAACATGAACACAAAACCACTGCATGTCATACAGTTCTCCTTCGTTTTGTTGGGGTGCACTTGCCGATCTGGCACTGCGCTGTGTTGCCGGGCGTGAGCAGAATACAAGGGAGGCTTCCACACGCTCCGGTGTCTTGGCGGAAGCCTCCCCCGTATTGGCCTTAATGTGGTTCTAACGGAGCTCGTATGCGAAGCACGTTGTGCGCTGGCCGCCTCACAGTTTGGTCCACACCATGCGGTGCGGTCTTGTGCGGTCCCCAGCCGCTGCCTCGTCCGTACAAACGGTTTTGATTCTTTCGCTTCTTTGTTTCATTGTTTCAGCTAATGTGTTCTGAGTCATTCGGAGTTGGGTTAGCTAGCCTAATTATTAGCTTAGCCTATATTAGGCTATTTGTTTGAAATATTCTTTGTAAAACAGTAAATCATTATATAATGTGGGGGGAGACTGGGGATAGTTGTAACATGGGTCAGTTGTAACACGTCCAAGTTCTCCAATCAGGAACAATTTGGAATCCCTTAATTCACTCTGCACGTGCTCTGTTTAGTCCCTATTCCACATGTGAGACAGCAGAACTCTATGGCCGACACGGCACATTTGAGAGAAAAAATAATAATTTTTAGGTAAGAAAGTATTTTTTTCCACTTTATTTTTGTGACAGCATTGCCTGCTTTGTAGTTAAACTCAACAAACTTAAACCACGTTTATTGTGTGTCTATGTAGATATATTTCATGCAAGTTGTTAGTGCTAATGTTATAGCTGTTAGTTGTAAGGTAAGCTAGTTCATGGTGACAATACTCTGGGTTAGTTGTAACAATAAGAATACAACCCACCACAAGCTAAATTGTAGTTACATTTGCACATTTTGTTCAGTTTTGTTAATATGCTCAAATGATAGACCTGTAGGTTACTTTGTGGGCCCATGAGGCCTGCACTCCAGGAAGCACACACTAATTTTGAGTTGGTGCACCTGAGCACATTTTTTATTTATTTCACTATGTTCAAACTTTTGTCACTACTATGACAGTAACTAACATACTTGGCTCACACACACACACACCAAATATGTTAAAAAGACATTTTCAATACTAGTTTTTGTCATAATCCTTATTTCATGATGTTACATTTCACCCCAGTGAATATCACAATGTTTCATTTCACCCCTATGGGGTGAATTGTAACATTTCACTCTTTGTGTTTGAGAGTAAACCATGCATTTTCTGTTTGTGTTACAGAGATAACAGCTACACCATTTAATAGCAGACACATGTAACTAGTTTTGATCACAACGCACTGGCTTAAAAGAGCTCAGATACACACAGAAATGTCCAAAATGTGACAACAGTCCCAGGTCTCCCCTACATAGTTTAACCCAGCCACTTTAGGGGGTAAGCCAGCCCAACTAGGTGACGGCCCCAAGCCCGGATCAATGGGGAGGGTTGGTATCAGGTAGCTGGCCATGAAACAAAAAACAGAATATAGAATAATACTATTATATCGGCCCCACATTGAACTGGAAAAAAGATGCAGATGAACATGAATATAGCATGTTCCATCTTTTATAATTACAGTGGCACTCTAACTGTATGTGCATTTTGGATAAATTGGGGGGGGCATGGTCCATTTTTGCCTCAGGGCCCCGTGTGCACTTGTTCCGACCCTGCACCTGTGGGTACCAGCGTTCAACTACGACAATCGCAGGGATAGAAGGGGAAAGAGGGGGTCCTCTGATATGCAAAAACATTGGAAAAAACTGATCTAAATATTGTTTACAACTGCACCATTAAAATTTTAACAACGCAATCATGTGCTCTAGGGCAATTTCAACCCAAAACTAAGTTTACAACACATTTCACTACCATTTATTTGAATTTAAGGACAGACTATGGGTCAAACAAAACAAAATGACAGTAGGCCTAATTTATGCGACACACCAATGGTGGTGCAAGATGATGATTCAAGAGAATATCAACGTATTAGTAGTACCCTGTTGAGTGTTTAGGAGATGAGGGACCGTTTGGGACGCAGCTCCTGATTCTTTTCTTCCATGATTAAAAAGTGCTGTAGGTAGGATTTAAGAGCTATTCATTTAGTGGAATTTCTTAGAAATGCCATAGACATCTGTCAGTAATCAGTGAGCAATCAGTGAGTTCTGTGAAAATATCTGCTCTGAATAATATCTCCAGCCTCTATAAAAGTCGATTTTGACTGCGCCTGAAATAATTTTGACCAATCGGGGCCTCTTTTCCCTGATTGGTCTACCTTGCCTGTCAATCTTCTAAATGTGCACAAAGCTAAAACAGGTTTTGTCAATGGCAGACCAACTGGCTCCAGAGGGAGGGAGCAGAGGAAGAGGGGATTGGTTTTTAGGTTGTTGATTTCTAAATCTTTCTCTTTATTATTTTAATTAAAGAAATTAATTATAGCTCTCGTTGCAACTCTCAAATCTTACCTACAGCAGGTTTAATAATAATAATAATAATAATATAATAATAATAAGCATCTATCAAAACACAGACGGGAACTGTATATTTAAAATATAAATATATAATAAAAAATATGCATGCTTTTCTACAATTTATGTGAAAACCGTACATATGACTGCATATGAATTAAACAAATGTTTCTGAATAAGTTTGGAAACACATCTAGTGGATTGTTGTGCTACATTACAGACGGGTCTACCAGTACAGACTAGTATACTACTGTGTAAACAGTGGAAAAATACAGGGTTTTATCAGCCACCATACAGCATCAGTTTTGCCTTATCTCCTCAAAAGCACCACTAGACACAAGAGCCTGCGTTCTTCTTATCGGGCATGTTTCCAGTGAAAAATGCTTTTTAAAAAGTGTTTTACTAAAGGACTAGTTGTCTTTTATAACTGCACATCGCGTTCTGTTGCAACAAGTAGCAGCTGTTTCCAAGAAGCACTGGTTCAAAGACAACCCAGAAAAATACTGATGTTTTAAACTTTATTTACAATAAAAGTATCTGCAATGGTGTATCGCATATTTACATACGTTTATTATAATGCATAACTGTATAAAAATAAATATACAATTTTATAAGCAGGCAAAAGCAGATTTTTAGAAGAGGTGCATCATAAAATTCTTATAAGCAAAATCAAAACTGTTACAATGACTGCCTTCAAAGCAGGTGTCACTGGCACTTTAATACATCCAACTTAATAATTGACACCACTGCAAGCCTCTTAATCACATACTGTCCCCCCACAATAGTTTCACATTTGGATTTCCATGTAATTGCCTGTTCTAAAAACCAATCCATCAAGTAAATTCCTATGAAAATGTCCTTGACATATGACACAATCCATTCCCAATAATTTACATTTTAAATTGACATTTCTTCTTGTGTGCACAGTTAAGAAAAATAAATTATGACTCTATTAAAATGCTGATCTCCCTACATTCATGCTGTGGTTAAAAAGCTCCTCTTGCGTCTGAGTTTCATACACAACAGAAGCATTTTTTATGTAATATTAAGTTAAGATTTAACTTAATTAGCTTTTCTTAATATAAGAAATGAAGAGCCTACTCTACGTACAAGTGGTTTAGCCAATCGCGGAATTTTGGCGATTTTTTTTCGCAAAGCTGAGCTGTCGACTCTCATAGAACTCTGTGTAGTGTGCCTTCTCCATACTCCGTGTCTGACGCTTTGTGTAAGTAAGTAAACCTTCCTGTTAAATTTAGTTTGTGACAAGACATTTATAGTCAAATCCCAAAATATTTGTCAATGCTGGGCACAAAACATATTCCCAAACCACTAGTAGGCCAAAAGGTTTCTGGGCGAAATATTCCACAAATACAAGACCTCATTTCCTTCCTCAGCAACAAGAGTAAGACACCAGCTCAATTCTCAAAGGCTCCTGAAGAACTGTAAGGATAGTTCGTAGCTCAAAAACATGGTGGCGCTCATCGGAAACCCTCGGATGGCATTCACAGACGCTCCGCGGAAAAACACCTGAATGAAGAAAGGCACGCTTTCAGTCAACAAAACAAAACAAATTTTGTTTTATGGTTATAGCTTTTTTTTTCAAGACTTATTTTTATTCATTCCATTCACAATGGAAGTGAATAGATGACAACTTTTTGGTCTAGCACCTACCTTGAGGGGTTAACATCAGTGTTGATTAATTGAGGTAAGGAAGCTACAGAGTCAGGTTTAACAAAACATAGTCTTTAATGGTATAACTTTTTTTCTTTTAAATGTTAAATATGCAATTTTTTAAATATTTTGCAAGACATTGTTAATGTTCAACAAATATACCTAATTCTGTGGGCCATATTGCTTATCGTCTGAGATTGATGGTGAAACTGCCCTCTAGTGACCTCACTCGTATCAACTTGTCCTTGACAGGACACACGGGTTAAACTACTAAAAAAGCTTGTGCCTGCTATTGATCGTCTGCCCCACATCAACTGGTTGTTTTTGCACAAACAGTATGAGCACGCTACAAATCCCCCAACACAAACCACTAAACTCCTTGCCACCAATAAATGCAATGAGTTTGCATTCTTTTTCACTGACAAAATTGAACATATTAGACAAGCCATCAATACTTCCATGTCCAACAAAAATGTTGGATCAATAGTTTATATAAAACAAAAAAAAAAAGTTTATATAAAAGTAATATGGAAAGGTTGACACGGTTTAATGCCATAGACTGCAAAACTGTTGAGGAAACGATGAGACAACTTATGCCATCCACCTGCTACCTCGATGCTCTACCTGCAAGTTTCTTTAAGAACGTTTTTGACTGCCTGGCGATAGACGTACTGCAAATAGTTAACAGCTCTCGCCAATCAGGCCACTTTACCCTGGAAACTGCAGTTATTAAACCTCTTTTAAAAAAGGGAAGCCTAGATGCTTCTATCATTAACAACTACAGGCCGATATCAGATCTACCCTTCATGGGTAAAATCATTGAGAAAGTTGTATTCCAGCAACTTAATTACTTTAAAGTCTCAACTGGTTGCCATGATAACTTCCAATCAGGATTTTGACCCCTCCATAGCACTTAAACGGCTCTTATTACAGATTTAAATTATATTTGTCTTAGCACTGACTCTAATTTCAATACTGGCATTAGTGCTGCTAGATCTTAGTGCTGCATTCGACACTCTTGACCACTCAATACTTTTGGACAGGTTGGGCTTTTCACAGTCTTAAGTTGGTTCAACTCCTATCTACAAGAAAGGAACTACTTTGTTTCTATAGGCAACTATGTATCTGAGCTAAGTAACGTTACATGTGGAGTCCCCCCAAGGTTTAATCCTGGGACCATCTCTACTCAACCTCTACATGCTCCCGCCAAATTATTTGAAATAACAATATCGCTTACCATAGTTACCATAGCTCACTAAATGACTATTGTCCTATATAGTTTTTGTGTCAGTAAGTTGAGTAAGTAAATGACTGGATGTGGCAGAATTTCCTTCAACTAAATAATGACAAAACTGAGATAAGTATCTTTTGTGCCAAAGAAGAAAGGCTAAAAGTTATATCACACCTCGACTCCTTGTCTCTGAAAACCAAAAACCAAGCCAGAAATATAGGTGTCATTATGGTTTCAGATCTACAGCCACATCAAGTCAGTAAGTCAGTAGGATTCATGTCCAAACAAGACTTAGAAAAACTTGTTCATGCCTTTATTACCAGTAGATTAGACTATTGTAATGGTGTCTTTTCAGGTCTCCCTAAAATTATACCAATTCTCAATCCCTGCATTTTCTCTCAGTGTGTCAGAGAATTGATTTCAAAATACTGCTGCTCATCTATAAGTCACTAATGGTTTAGGGCCAAAATACATCACTGAAATGCTTTTACAATTCAAACCCTCCAGACCACTCAGGTCATCTGGGACCGATCTGTTAACTGTCCCCAGAGTCAAAACAAAACACCGAGAAGCAGCATTTAGCTACTATGCAACAGATAGCTGGAATAAACTTCCAGAAGATTTGAGACAGCTCCAACACTGACTACTTTTAAATCCAGACTAAAAATGTTTATGTTCACCATTGCTCTCTGCTGAACTGCAAACCTTTGCACTGATTTCTGCTATGCTGTAAAACATTTTGTTTTTATTCTTTAATTTTAATGCTTGTTCTCTTACTTTTTTATTTAATTTAAATGTATTTTATGCATTATTTTTAAATCCTGTTTCATTGTATAACATGTTTTTATGTGAAGCACATTGAGCCTGCCTTGTATAAAATGTGCTATATAAGTAAAGGGCCTTTGAGTTTGTTTCTATTTAGTTTAGTGTGTTTAAGTTGAATATATATTTCATAACTTTAGTTTAGAAGTGGAGATACAATAAATGCTACAATAAATAAAACTAAATAAATAAATTAACACAAAAAAGTGAAACACCCAGGAAAACTTAGCTGACCTGAATGTATGTGTGTGTGTGTGTGTATCTATCTATCTATCTATCTATCGATAGATAGATAGCCATGGAAAAAAATCAAGAGACCACTGCCCATTATAATAAAATATTTAATATATATATTTCTTTTAATGATTTAATAAAGACTTTTGTACATTTTTGATATTTATATTATATTTACAAGAATATGCAGTGGTCTCTTAATTTTTTCCATGGCTGTATACACACACACACACACACACACACACACACACACACACACAAACACACAAACACATAATACACACAGTAATACATATGTGGGGGTCTCTGACCTGCAGACCCTCAGTCTGGTAGCTGTGCACAATGCAGTGCATGATTCCTCTGTACTTCCTGTTGATCTGACTGTCAGCCTGAAGCCTGCTCTTCACCACATCAGTAGGGGTAGCCGTTACCCAGGAAATGGAGCCTGATGGAGACAGCAGCCTTGGTAATGTTCTAGGTTCATGTGCAGTATAGATTACCACTACCAGCATTAAGAGGGTCATATTTATATTAAAAGGTACACTGTTTGTGTCTGTATTTGATATTTTTAATGAAACCAGCATTACAAAAACATTGTTATTTTGGGTGGAAACTCAAAGCATGCTGCATGTTTTGTATTTCAAAAAGTAGACACTAAGCTGAGGAGGACATTTAGTTTTTTGGTGCACAATCGAGGAGTGTACTTTTAACACTAACCAAACACACTACCAGATACTAAGTGGGCAATAGATCAAAGCCCCTTTAAAATGTATACTGTATGTGGGGATATTCAGAGAATATCCTGATAGCAGCATGCTAACACTATAAGCACTAAGCTATACAAAACGAAAGCTATTTAAAAATACACCAAAGTTACTCACGGAAGATAGTTGATTTTTACGTGAATAAAAGGTTATTATTATAATTATAATTATTAAGCAAAGATGTAGGTAAGTCTATCTATCTGCTGCAGAGAGATGACAACGTTCCATTCTCACTCAGTTTAATTTCAAGGCAGGAAAGTCAATGAAAATGTCTACAGCTCTTCCTTAAACTCTTGCATTAGTGAAGTTGAGATGTTACATTGTGATGACAGCTTGCCTCACCACAAGTTATAGCCATAGAACTATAAAATAACTAGAAGCAACAACCCTGTTTGTTCCATTGACAGCCATGGGTCAAAATCTAAGATGGCTCCCGATGCGCGCATATATATATATATATATA
>JAODLI010036116.1:0-18677 GCA_027575585.1 Percopsis omiscomaycus | reverse complement strand
ACACACACACACACACACACACACACACACACACACACACACACACACACACACACACACACACACACACATACTTTCACTGTCTCTGTCTAGGCCTCCCTCTGAACACATTAAGCCCCTCTGGGGATTGATGAAACACATACACACCACGTGAAGTAAAAACAAAACACAAAACCAGTAAAAACAAAAAAAAATACGAATAAAGGGATTAGACGGCATCTGAGAGGCAAGCTGAGAAACCAAAGGACCCTGGGCGGCAGCTCCAGCCAAAAAGCTTAGGAGTCAGACTGCTTGTTTGGGGGCGACCTGTGTCCTCCCAGCTCCTTCTTTCTCCCAATTGGGGTTCTGTCCCATTGTGGGCCCACCCGCCTGTCTGTCCGAACCCCCGTGACACCCCAGCAGACGGATGGGGAGAAACGAAAAGGTGGTATGTAAATGTTGTGAAAGGAGCCAATTAGGAAATTTATCTTATTTGAAGAGCTCGTAATCGTTTAATGCCAAAAACATGTTCTCTCTAGCCCCCACCCCACCCGCTAATGTGCCGCATGTGAGCCTGTGGCTTTCTGGGAGCGGTGTGGCGGGTGGAGTCGATGGCGGGTGGGGTGGGGGGGGTAGTGAACGTGCTTGGTGGCAAACATTTGTTTTGCTTTCCTCGGGCTGGTTGGGTCGTTTTCCGGGGGGAGGGAACCTACGTTTTCACACGGCGGGCCTCATATCTGCCTGCCTTGGATTGGAAACACATTTGGGGCGCTTTGTGTGTTGAAACGGCAAAGCTGCTGGCGAATCCAGTGCCAGAGGAGGCAGAGACGGAGAGACGTCCAAAGAGCTGTCTTAGGCAGTAACAACAAAACAATAAGTTATCGTTTAATCATTAAGTCATCCGCCCATTTGGTTGTACTTAAATCCGCAAGGTTGCGGCTGTGCAGAAATGTGTTACAGACCCCCCACACCACGCATTACAGAATGTGTCCGTCTCTGTTTGCCTTTAAAGGTTCCAATAAGAATTTGCATAAGGTTGATTTAAGATTACTGTGACCATGTTTCTGACTCAGTATAAAAAGGAAACATTTAAGTGAGTGTTGAGAAAAGTGTAAATGTGCCTGTGCCACAATGTTCACTGAGCACTTTCATGTGTGTGTGTGTGTGTGTGTGTGTGTGTGTGTGTGCGTGTGTGTGTGTGTGTGTCAGCAACAGAATGGAGAAGACCGTAAACTGCGTGTCTGTATCCTGTGCCCTTTATTTTCCATTTCCACCGCGCTAAGCCTGTGCACATGGTTAACAAGGCCTAGACTTTTAATTGCTCCCACTGCACAGCTCAGGCACACCAGCACCAGAGCGCTGACAGGCGATGTCATTGACTGGACCACCAAGCCTGGAGCCAGCCGGAGACTCGGGAACGTCTTTTCCAATGCCAACGCCACAAGCAATTTTACACCACGCCTAAAAGTTACAATCTAGGTTGTTTAAAAAAAAAGAAAGAAATAAACCTATTTTACTGCTAATTTTCACTGATGGAGGAAGTACCCTCAATTAACCAGTCTACCGCCTATTAATAAAAGCCTTTCCATTTGCAGTTTTTACAATTTGGTGTCTAGGTGAGACATTACTGGAAAACACCGAACGGGCAGAAATAAAGAAGCCTACAGCGCCCCCACTTTGTTCAATATGTCTATTGGTGTTTGGTTTCAAATCTACCACCTACCACTTACTTACTGCAGGTGTCGCCACAATGACCGTGGAAAGCAATGGTAGCATATCGAAAAGTCTATCTGTTACCATTTTGATTGAATTGTGGAAACGAGTCATCATTTGACATTTAATTTGCTTTAGCACACAGTCAGCACACATGTGTATTTTCTTTCTGGAAGTGAACAGCTGCCAGTTTTACCACATTTTAAATTAAATTAGGATTTTGGAAGTCATATTTACAGGAAATGACATTTATCCTCGTGCTAAAAATGGTTGGTGAAAAGATTTTCATTAAACACAACACACGCTTGAAAGGTAAATAAATATAATAGAGCATGTGCAATGATTGGAATGTATCTGTATAAATGGTAGCGTATATTGGTTCTGTTTTTTAATGAAGAAATTGGGGAATTGTTCCAAAGTCAAATTACTCTCTAATTTTGTGTTATTACTGAAAATCGAATTACTACTATGTTAATACTCCATAACTATAACTACTGCATACATAAAAAACGTGCATTTGTCATTGTATCATGTTATAAATGTAAGTGCTTATCTAGGACACTAGCTTGTTCAGTAAACGTAGGAAACTGTAAGACAGTATTGGAAGTGAAAGAGAGCTAGAATGTGACCAGGCTGTTAGCTACGAGAGCTGGGTGCTGGGCAGTGCAGTGGGCAGGGTATAAAGTCCTTACTTACGCTTTAATTTTTCTCCCCAAGGTGAGCTGGGAAGAGATCAGTGTCACTAAACCCAGGGAATTACCCTAGATATTGGCCCCCCGTGCTCTGCAAATGAAATCCTGCCACAGGAGGGAGAACATGGCGGTTAACACTCTGGAAATCAGTTTTTGTGCCGACCACAGCTGGTGCGACTGGCCAGGGGAAGGTAGAGATGGGTGGGGGTGGGGGACAGAAGGAGGGAGACAGTGATGGTTTGAAAGAGAATGGGGCAGTTTTGGCCTTTGAACGTTTACATCAGGTCTGTTTTTTTTTATACCTTCTATCACAATACAGTAGTATAATTTTAACACATTTTATAGCTGTACAGAAAAGTATGTGTTTGTGTGTGTCTGTGTGTATTGGAATAATGTGAAAATAACCTATTATTTTTCAGAATAAAGGACAGAAATATACTGTATGGTTCATTATATCCCGACATCCTTACTTGTATAACACTACTTGCAAACTTGCAAACACTAAGAGGGCAGTTTGAGGGCAAAAGATAAAAGGTTGAAGGAACATACAACAATAATCAGATAGCGGGGAATTGGCGTCAGATCGCCCCCGAAGAAAGTGGTGATGAAACTGGAACTGTGGCCCAGCTGTCTGGGGATCTGTGGTGGGGTCTCGAGGCCCCCGGGGCCACGGCGACTGGGAGAGAGATAGAAAACATACTTACCAAAGTACTGCGGTTATAACCTTCACAATCCCGAAACCCACCAGCTGTCAGGACCCACTGCCCACTCCTGTTTCTGTTAGAATGTACTTTTTTACTTTCTGTCTTGTTACTCTAGTGTCTTGGTTTCTCCCTCACATAAACACACTCACAGCCTTTATTTATACACTCTGATCAGGGGGCGACATAACAAGACAGTCCCGTCCGTCTTTAGATCAGCCCCGCGCCACGTTGGCCCAGAATAGCCGCTGCCTGTCCGCTTGGCCGGGTCAGGGGGATTCAGAGCGTCTAAATAAAAAGCGGGATGTTTACCCACCTCTCCAAAACGAACACGCCACTAATCTCCAATCATCTCCAAAAGGCAGATAGTTAGCGGGGAGAGGCTAACAATAGCCCGAAGGCTAACACACACACACACACACACACACACACTCACCGGTTGAGACAGAGCTTAACTTTGATCTAACTTTACATCAGCCCTCGCGCATTGAAAACAATTAGCACTTCTTTACAGAAATTTAGGACATATACACTGTACATGAATATACCCATTAGAAATACTGTATGTTAAAAACCAAAGGCAATATTCCTGTAGGCCTATATCTATTTGGACCCACAATGTAGGAAACCACATTAATATATACAGTGAATTCAAAATTAATACATATATCTTTAATGATTATATTATTAGGTGTATTTGTTGCAGCTTGATAAAGGGATGTCATGTTATGTTATTTTGTGTTATGTTATGTTGTCTGTAGAGCACTGCATATGAACGGTGTGCAATGGGATA
The DNA here is from genome assembly GCA_027575585.1 of Percopsis omiscomaycus. Lineage (NCBI taxonomy): Eukaryota > Metazoa > Chordata > Actinopteri > Percopsiformes > Percopsidae > Percopsis > Percopsis omiscomaycus. Next base: position 14,799 of record JAODLI010036116.1, on the reverse strand, counting down.
TTAGATCTAAGTGGGTTGGAATGCAGTGAATAAGCTCTGAGCATGGACATAATTCCTGCGACATAGTGTCATTGCGTACAACGTGTCGACATCGTGAGCGCGAGTCGAAAGCTGTCATATTCAGCGGGACATACCTGTTGCCCTGAAACGGTCAGATGAGGAAAGGCGTGTCTGTATCTCGGCGCGGAGCGGTTTGATATTCCCAAACTAATTTGGAGTGGAAATTCACAAGTGGTATTTTCCAAGTGGTTTAGAGGGGCATTACCAAGGCTTTGGCTGCTCACTGAAGCGTTCCACAGCTTCTGGGCCATTTGGCTGACTTTGTGCCTGCCCATGGTAAAAAAAGTACTTGCCTATTAGCTGACAAATAGCTGGCTACTGTATCTCATGGGTTTGACAACTTTGCGGTCTTGTTTTGTATACAAAGTTAGATGTTCCAAAGAAGGCAGTTATTGTTTTACCAAGAATAGTGTATTCATAGTATAATTTGTTGTGTTTAATATTATTATTATTACATTTAATAATTTCTCACTTATATAAGATACATATCTGTGCATATTTTTAGATTCAAACTGTGAAACTCAACTTTCGTTGCCTGCTCAACCCTCATTACTATTTTTTCAACTTCACTAGCAAATGTCAAATCAATGCTATAACTCTGGGGACTTAATATCATATCCTTTCTGTTTATTGACGAAACCCCTCAACCTAACAAGCATTTGGATTTGTGTGCCTAATGAACTGCATAAAAATTACACAGGAAGTTGGAGAAGTCTTACGGTATTCGTTAGTTTGTACGTTACCGTACTTCTATTGCTGTCTTCAGACTAGAATGTAGCCATTTGGCTAACTCTCTGTTACTGATATTGAAATCAAGCTTGCACCATACAGCTCAGGCAGAAACAGGTTATAACTCAGGTATGTAGCTTGCCCCCCACCCCCTTTTTTTCTTTCTTTGCTGCCATTTCTACCGTCTCATGTTGCACATCCTGAAAGTTGCAGACGGAAAGGGCAGACATCATTAAAAAAAAATTCCTTTCCACCTGTCGTTGTGGCGTGGTGTTTGTGGCGTTGGGGGGGGTTTGAAACCCACCTGCAATGCTTTGGTCTGGCTGACTGGACACGGGGGCGGGGAATGGGATGTGAACCCTATCAAGCAGCGTGCTGACCAATTGCCTCTCCTCATAAACAGGTGGAGTTCCCCGCCACAGATATCAAGTTCCCCTCTTTGATAAGTTGTTACAGGATTCATTCATTTCTCCCCTCGCTGACTGACAAAGTGTGGAACGCCTGCGTGAGCACACACCTCCTGCGTCGGGCTTTGTTTCACAAGCCAACATCAACACGTGCGACAACAAATGCCATTTTAACCCTTTGTTCTCCGAGGGGAGCGGGCTCGCGTTCAAACAGCTTTCGCGTGCGATACTGCAAATGGCATTACCCCGCTCCGAGACTTTACGACTGTTTTTATCTCCTTCGGGAGACATAATGGAGGGCTGCCATGAACCATTACGACAGCAGTAAACTATATACTATATTACAATTTACAATTATATACAACTATATTTATGATTTTACAATTGTAATTGTAAATTGTAATATACTTTATATTATATACTATACACTATAGCAGTATTCATTTACTGTCAATTTAATACAGACATGCATTTACACGCTCATATTCACACCTTGAGTCCGTTACAAGACGGCTCAAGACCCACTTATATTCCATTTGCATCATTATGGCTAATCTGATCTTGTTGCTTACTGGCTACAGCATAAATCTGGATGTGTTTGCATTCATACATACTAAGCCTTTGTTTCTATCTGTGGATAAGTGTGATCCATTGGTTGTATACTGTATGTGTGTCTCTGTAGGGTGTGTGTGTATCTATTTAATAATGGAACAGTGGATCAATAGTGGAATATGTATCAAAGCAGAACATGATATTCCACTTGTTGTATGAAGTATGTCAACCTGGCTTACATGTACACGGGCTGTCAGTGTAGTTTGTAGAGATACCGACAAATCCTTCTTCCAGTTACGTTAATGGGTCCCCGTTTGTGTAAACCCTTACACAAACGTCGTCAAGACGTAACCAGAACGCATCGAAGAAGTCCGGTGCCACGTTCGTAGCCTACTTTTCCTATTTCCGTTGCTCCGCTCTAATTCGCTGTGCACAACACTCGCTTGGCTTCTGTTTGTGTACGTTGGTTCAGAAACATGGCCCGCATTGCTCCCCTCTAACAGAGCAATACCAAGACATAATGCTTGAAATAATCCAAAAATAATGCTTATGACAAACAGTGATTGGCGTTTCTTTATAATTCCTTATATTGGAAATTAAATTAAAATATATCCAAAAACTATATAGGTAGCCAAACAACTAAAATAATAAATTGTTGTGTTGTATCTTTGACCCTCTCATGGTTGGGTTTTGGAGTACCTGAGTTTATTAATGTCTTGATCTGTGAAAGTATGTTATTTACTGTTGTTTTTTATGACTATAATTCCACTCCAGGGAGAAACTTGACAAGTGTTGATGGGAAAATGAAACCTCATCTGATCAACCGTCCAATAGGAGCCACTTGTGTGACATTGTTTCAGAGATATTCATGTTTATTATTAGAAAGCCATACCAGCTATTCAAAGGTCCCCATTAGGTATAGATACGTCACTGCTGTCATTTTTGTGTTCCCTTGCCGCTCAGAAGCGAGTCTGCAGACTCTCTGGCGAGGAAGCTTGCTTTGAACATCATTCTGATCCGACAAGCCTCTTGATTTAACACAAGAGAATCGAGTTTCCTGGAAAAGTGGAGGCATTTTTGGCCATAATGATAGTTACAGAGCACATGGATACTTGATTTCAGCGAGATTTATAAGGCGGAGGCATCTATAAATCCATTGTGATGAAAAGATGCAAACATACCACAGGGCCCATTGAACAGAGGGAGTGGGAAGTTGTGGATCGCAAACCCAAAGAAACCATTTCATCAAGCAATTTATGATCTTCCTCCGAGTATTGATTTTTGTGGCTCTCTGCAAAACTTTCAACGCAATCTTGTACAGCTCGATGCCATACAATAGCAGCTGTTCTCGTTTAATTAACAAGGTCAATCGTTACCTCGAGCAGAACAATCCTTATCTCCCAAGCTAATTTTCTTATGGTGGAGCAGAAACTAGGCACAACGCAATATGAGAAAGAGGGAAGAAACTAGTCCATCTCCCCTCAAGAGAAGAAATTGCTGCACACAAACAGCAGGAATTAGTGATATGTTACTTTAAACAAACGCATATTGATCTTTTGTTTCACATTTCTCCCTCTCACCACCAGATCCTCCCACACCGGGCTTGCCCCTGAAAGATCATTTTCATACAGTTTAAAGATGCCAGCCTAGCGTCCATTAAATTATCCTTGGGAGAATATTGTATGTACTTTAAAATCCATATTGATGTCGCTTACAGAAATGAACCATTATGTGGGTGTTGAGGGGAGCAAGGGCGAGCAAGGGCTCCGAAAAACGACACTATGTCACGAGCTATCAGTTTCAGTGGCTCAAAGAGAAACATCTGGCCCGACTGGGCTCCAAAGAACACAAACCCAGCTGAGAAGAGTGTATGGGATAGAAGCAGACAGTCCCAAAAACAAATGTGACCAGCTCTGTTGGCTCCCTGACACAACTGGTGCTCTGTGGCTCCCAACGGGCTGTGTTGTTCTGAGACTACACATTAGAGTGATCTCCACGAAGTTCTGCCGCTTGATGACGTGTGACGGGCAAACACCAGTTTGTACAGTAGGTACCGTCCATGGCAACGGATGCCCGTCCTGTGACTACGTTACATTGTTACCTCTTTGGACACCGCACATAGTTTGACTTTGGCGTAATCCATCAACCCCGGGTGAGAAATAGCCTTCTATTTTTGGCCTCTACATCTTTAGCTTGTTCTCTCAGCGGGTACAGAGGCAGCTGAAGAGACAAACCTCTCCATCAGTCATAACCGTTGGCCTGGGGCCCAGAGTGCCTGTCACTAAAAGGCTTAAACCCAAGAATCATCATCCTCATTCGTATGAAAGCCTGGCAGGTCGAGAGGTTTGGATATGATCCGCATTGTCAATGAGGTACTGACTTTATGGGTATGGAATACTGTTGGTGGGTGGCACAACCGAGGGCTCTCACAGGCAAGGTCGTGAAAACATTGGGTTTCTGAAAACCTTTTGCCTCCCTAAAATATTTATTGTTCACTTTGGATTGCAGCTGACTGAGACACTGAGTTCAATAACAGAAAATACTAAATTGCTAAACTGCAAGAGAAATGTCCAGTAGTAAACCGTGACTATGTGGGAATTTAGTCATCACCGCTTAAAAGACTTATATAACCATCAATCCAGACAAACCTGGATCCAATTAGTGCAATATTAATATATTTTCTGCATCTGTCCACATTTAGGTACAAGTACAGACCTTGGTTCCAACAAGAGAGGAATACGAGCCCATAAAATGCTAGTGTAAGATCAGGGAAAGGAAAACATTTGGGGAAAGGAGTTGAAGCTGGGAATTGCTTCTGTAACGCCGCTGAAAGACCACAAAAATCTGCCTGTGAACCACGTCAAGACTCTTTTTTTCGTTTTTTTTCCTCCAGCTTTTTGTCTGCATTCGTTTGCCACCACATCAGCATTTCTTTCTCTAAATGACATCTGAAGGCAATCCTTTCCCTTTTAGAGGCACTGGAGCCTTCATCAACGCCCAGCGATCTACATCTCACAGCAAGACATCTACCACACTGGGTGATGTTCACTGTAAAAAAAAAATATTAAAACTCTTAAATTAGGCAAAAATAGTTCAATTAAACTAAACGTGGAATTTTACTTCAGTGGACAGACTTCAAGACTTCAACAGAATTCAAGTTCAACAATTCATTTCTTAACAATAAAATGTGCGTAGTAAAGGAATTAGGAAACACATTAACGGTGATGAAAGCTTTTTCTAGGTCAGATGTGTGTGTGATTCATTACGCCATAGGTTAAAGCACTAATTAATAGATCTTGACAATTTTTCATGTCAAATGTTGCGGCCCCTCTACTTCAGTGACAACACTTCATGTGTAGCTCACAACAAGATAAATTGTGTGGTTATAACATAACAATGTAATGACCTAGAATAACAGGGATAGTTTATAGCTATTATCCCAGAGTAATCCCCAGTGGCTCACTCGTGCTGCAAGGTGTTGGCGTGAATGATGAGTCCACTAATTTGGAAGCCACCCCAAAAACAGCTAGATTTGAGATATATCAATTTTGTCTACCGTGATGGAGCTATTAGCTGTTCTAGACTCATAGTGGTGTCACTTGACTCAGTATCAGAGCTGGAACAGGCCTAATCCGCTAGCAAATCGAGCACCTGCATGGTTCTTACTCACTTGTTTATCTTGAAAACTGCATTTAATAATTATTCAATGTCGTCCAAAACTGGACTACTGCTGAGTGACAGGTAAACATGTTGGGTGTCTGGGTGGTATTTTGCTGTATATATGAACACAGTGACTGAAGGTAATGCTCATGGATCATGCAGAACTACTGCTAATAGTGAGGCAATTTCTAAGCTGAGAACATAAATACTTCCTGGCAAGGCTGCTTTCTGTTGGCAGAAGAACTGAACCCGCAGCACGGCTCCTGGCTGCAGTGATTGACATATTAAGTTTCAATAATGGTGTAACCGTCTCGTGTTCTTGTCAAACTGCAAGTATTGCAATTTTCTGGAACGTTTAGCAGTTGTGATTCTTTTTTCTCCTCCTAATGAATTCTCAGTGAAAGATAAAATAGCAAAGCCTTGGTGTGTATAGGTTTGAGCGCCATGGCAGGGTCTGAGACGAGTGGCGTTCTCTTTTAAAGTGTATAACGTTACACGTTTTGGAGTCAGAATGTGAGAAACAAACCCTGTTCCTTCAGGTCCGATGCATATGTACGGTTTATTTTCTCAAGGACAGTAAAAACCACAGAGCACATGTGCGCATGGCCCTGTATCTCAGTGCTTCATGGCAGACACAGTGCTTGGAGTGAGGTATCTTTGCCAAAGACCACCTTAGTGGCATTGGGCAAGGGTTAACCTGCCAATCAACCGCCCACTATCGAACACTAATAAGACACTGTTGATATCATTTGAAAAAGCATAGCCTAATGACCTAAAACTTGTACCCTTTTTTTTTTTTTTTTGAGTTTATAGTCACGTATTGTGGTACATTAAGGAAAAGTGCTAAACAAGCTAACTTTACTTGTTTTATAAGCGTCTGACACTGCAATAGCGTTCTCCTATTGCCGTATCCTCGGCCCTGCTCGTAGAACACAACGCTTTAAGAGGCCTCACTCTCCGCTTGAGTTGACCGCTGCCCAGAGCAAGAGTGGTGGTATGAAGTCATCACAGAAGTTAAGAGCCACTGTGCCACAGAGACCAATGTTCAAGGAGAGAAGAAAAGTTGGCATTAAATAAGTTGTGCGCCACTGGAAAGCAGTTGTGAGAGCAAGGAAGGAGGAGGGAAAGGAAGTGGGGAGGGAAGGGAAGTGGGGAGGGAGTAAGGGAGGGAGGAAAAAGGATGCTTCAGACAGAGTAAAGGGAGGGCTTGAGATTTCAGATGAACGTTGGACTGTCGAGAGAGAGAGAAAATAGCCAGAGGAATAAAAGAGCTTGTGTGTCAGCTGTAGTATCATAGGTGTTTTTTGGTCAGTTCTTTGTTTCATATGTCGTGTATTCATGCATTATAGTACTTTTAACAAACATCACACCACAGCTGGGTTTGGAGGCAACGCTGGGGCATTGGACAACGCACACGCACGCACACACGCACGCACACACGCATGCACACACACACACTTGCACACGCACCCGTGCACACCTCCCACGCTGCGTGCGCCAGTCTACTCTCCAGCCTGCAACCTCCGGCCAATAAATACACACTGTCCCTTTAACAATAATAAATAAGCATAGGTGGTGAAGGAGACGACAAAGTGGAAGATAAGATGACCGGGCATTTTGTGGAGGAAGGTTAGAGGGAGAGAGAGAGAGAGAGGAAGCGAGGGAAAGGGGGGTAGAGAGAGGGAGAGAGTGTGTATTGCTGGTAAAGGAGGAGGTGAAAGACATTCTCCCTGGCTGCAGGCCCAGCCCGGGAGACAGCTGGAGGTGTCAACACCGCGCCGGCCTGGGTTACCTACCCGGCTAAACCCGGGGCCCGTGTTTGCGCACACGGCCACCCCACTGTCACAACAAGCAGATATCATGTTGACACAGAGGCTCTCTCCTCTACTGGAGTGGCCGGAGAGAATGACGGGATCTACGGATTTGTTTGGAATTTAATCCTTCCGAAACAACGCGTTTCATATTTGTTTGTCCAAGTGAGACGTTGAACCCCGTTTTTTTTTTTTTACCTTGCCACTGTACAAACGACCGCATTTTGAAAAGTGGGAGTCACTTGTGAGATTTATAATAGAGCATGACAAAACCCAAAGGAGAAGTTATAGGAGGGCTTTCATGGCCCATTTACACTGAAACAATCACTCACCGCTGGGGTCTCAAATTCACAAAAACCACAGACTGACGTTTGAGGGGTTAACCTTCTAACTACAAATCAAACTACTAGCAGGGCATTTTATATACTCCTTTAATAGGTTCCAGAGGAGAGGATGTCTCTTGGCTGAAACGGTGGAATCGCTTTTAAACTTTGACGATAATAAACGTGGAAAAGGCAATTGAGGGCCAGTTGAAAAGATAAGAGGAGTACATTTCCCTTCCTGTGTTCCATTTCTTCATTTAATCAATTCTCCTGAGACTGGGAACCGAAAAGGTGTCACGGCGTGGCAGTGACAGAGACAGCAACAGTGAGGAACATTCCATGATAATGGCGTTAGTTCTGCTCTGAGGGGTGAATAGGGATGCCGTCATGGCTGCCTCAGGCCCCTTGAAACAGCAGCGTCATTTGAAGAGAAAAGGCTTCTTTTCAGAAAGTGTTTTCCTGTTGTCACACCATGAATGGCTGAAAAGGACATCAAAACAAATATCATTGTTATGGAAAGTGGGTAAATTATTATTTGGGTGGGTAAATTATTTTTTAAATACAATGACATTACCTATACATTCATTGTACCTATAGGGACATTTTGAGTGCTGTTGATTTTAGAATAATTGTGCATATGGTAAAGAATAAAGCAAGAAGCATTAAAACCAATGCAGATTCATCATTGGCACTAATATAAAACAAACTTTAATCAGGGATATCTTAATAGTCTTGATTCAATTCTAAAATGCTATACATCTATTACAGGAGGTAAACAATATAATAATATATAAAATATAAATATATACAGAGGCAGAACCTATCTGAAAGTAGCAGTATTTGTGTGTATGCATAAGGAGTCATGAACAGGCATGTTAACATATAGCATAACATGCTGGTGTTTTGCTGGTGTAGTTCAAACTAGGTGATTAATACTAGATAAATATTCACTTTTGTATTTCTTTATTATGGATAAACTTTCAAGAAAAACATAAAAAATAATTGATTCAATGTTATAATAATAATAATACTTATTATTATTATTATTATTATTATTATTATTGTTTATATTATTTTGTTGTTATTACTGCATAAATGACAATGGGGAAATAGGATCATTGAATTTTTCAATTTTTTCAATATTAATAGTACATTTAAAAAGATTTGTTTCACTTACATAATGCATCCCAACCTGTCTGAAAGTCAGCTAGCAAATATGTTTATGTGAAATAGGACTCCCAATAAATCTTGAGCATAATGGTATTGAATTAGCGGAGACTTAGGGCCAGATACCATATCAAATCCTGTCTTTTCCAGTTCACTGCTTTTGCTAGTGATATATCAGCATCCCACATGATGTACTCGCGTGTCTACCGTCATTTTTCATCACCTGTAGCGAGGCCTTGGCGAGGGGATGATGAATAATAGATGAGTTTGAATTTTCTGATGGAATATCCATTTACGCTAGCGTTCAATTTTCAGGAAAGAGGATTTACACCTAATACGGCACGGTGCCCCTTTCAACAGTCACTGTTTGTATCACAGATTAACAGTTAGATCTCCATCACTTCGATGACACGATTTGATATTTGCTGCAGTTTAAGGGCTCTATATTAGTTTCAGAGATTTCAAACACAGCTCCTATATTCAAACCTGAGCTATATCCCAGCTACCACCATTAGAATGTGTCGGTAAAGTTACGTAACGGTGTAATGCCTGTAAAAATGTATTTCACATAATGAATGATGAATGAAGCAATAACATATCTGTGACTCTACGTACTAGCACCTGTAGCTTCCCGTCTTGTTTGAATTCCAACTAAACTAAATTGTTTCTATATCTGACTTTCTCCCTGGCTTCCATTTGCATCACACGCCATTTTGATATAGAGACATAGAAATATCATGTACCATGGCACACCTGTTTCTTATTTCCACAGTCTCGGAATGTATAGTAAGCTTACATGTTACATGTTAAGTTCTTATGAGACGGTAGTGTAAATGTCTACATAGAAAATGTAAACAACCCACTCAGACTCACACATGGAACCTCCACCTTCCAGTGAAACATCTGAAGAATATTTATTGAAGACATATTGAAGAATAACTATACAGTATATATACGATATTTATGAAATGTTTCAACTGACCCAGATTTGGGTTGTGGTGGGGAAAGTGAAGCGGAGTTATGTTTCTTAAAACGCAACCTAGACAGATGCTCTAACACGTAAGAATAGTACCTTTGATTTGGTCCAGACTATATTTCAATATAGTCTTCACTCTCAACAGAATATCTTTTAGTGGAGCATAACTATTATATTAAATGTAGTCACATGACTGTATCTCTCCAAATAACACAATTTTAATATTATAATATAACATATAATATTATAATAATAGAACATACAAAGAATCCTTGTAAGACATTAGAAGGTATGGGAATATAGACCATGAAGGCCTGTACACAATGTGGTTTGACGGTGAATGTGATCACTTCATAGGGATCAGGCCAGCCTTCCTCCTCTGCGTATGGTCCATCACTGGACCGGAGGCTGCCCATCTGGTGACACGGCCGCCCTGCCCGAGAAGTGTGGGGATCTGTGGTTGTGTGCGGAGGTCACTGGGCATGCTACTCCATTAGGTGTCAGGTGTCTGCATATCTCCGTGTTGGTTGGTTTCGGGGTGAAAAGGGAAAGTTGCAGAATGGAGACATTGACCTCCCATCTTCTGCCTTCCCTAGCGTTATTATCTTGGTGTCTCTGCATTGCCATGCTAATGAAGTGCCATCGTGAAGGCCCCGAACGAGCCCCAAATCATTCTGATTCCATCGTGTTTATTGTGTCAGTTTTTTCTGTCATTGACAGCATTTGGATTTCAGTTGCAAAAGGTTAAAAGGCAGAAGGACACACTCAACCTGCTGGTGTTCTCGCTGTGATCTAACCCAGTTATGGAGTCAGCAGTGGATCGATTGGCTTCCCCCCAAAGATCCGTGTGACTCTGAGCGGGATTGGTGACAAAGCCTGGGTTCTGTTAATATGGGCCCCCGATGACCTGGTGGTATTTGAACTGGCCCTGCGGGTCCAGTGATCAGAATGCTCCGTGCCTTTCAAGGGCACCGTACGAGGGGTTAACCGTCCACCGGTCTGAAGGATCAAGCCCTCCACGTGGCCCCCCCTCTGCAGCTCTCTGACACGTATCAGGGACCCATGTCCAACTGGACTGGGTCAGTGGTTACAACTTGTTTGTGTACTACCCGAAATTCTCCAAGTTCAATTTAGGAAAATAAACCCCATAAGTTATTAGGAAAACGATTAATGATTCTTTATTATTGATTAATAATTATCTCAGGTATTATCTCAAAATGGAAGATATATTGGATCTTCCATTTTTGGAATAACTGAGATAATTATTCATTCATTTAGCAGACGCCTTTATCCAAAGTGACTTACAATTACATTGTTCTATTACATGGAGCAGGTAGGGGTTAGGCATCTTGCTCAAAGATGCTTACAGGTAGGGCAACACGACCTTCGGGCTGGAAGTCCAACACCCAGACCACTAGACTATGCTGCCCTCTATATAAAACTGTATATATTAGTTTGAATTAACCACGGTGACTGCATAATGTATCATTTATGCGGAGACAGTAAAGTCCATTAAAAACCATTAAACAGTTCAGAGGCCAGTGTGCTTATCTAGGAGGAAAGGAAACCTCAGCCATATTTATCAGCAACATAACCTCTCTATACATGACCTGAAATCAGACATACGTATCATTTACAATGCGTTGCGCTGTATCTTTGTCATGACACAGGACCTGTTCAAAGTATCACCACCAGTCGAATCTTGTGAAGGTGGAATGTAATCCAGCAGCACAGATTCATTCTGATAATCAAAGGTTGAGAATATGCATCATTTGCAACATGAGAGGTCTAAAACGGTCGAGGTTAAAAATGTTTGCCTTAACAGACGCGCGAAATGAAGTCACGTTGGCCGTTATCAGTCATGGGCTCTGTGCTTTTCCTTTTCACTCCTTAAACATCTTTGTTTCATTCCACTAATAAACTCTTCTTTTTTTTCATTACAAATGCTATGCTAGCTCAGGAGAAGCCCGCCGTTAAAATATAGGTTTGATGTCACCAGGTCAGGGGATTGAATCCCTGGTCGGGCTGGAGGGAAGAACAATAGTCCACCACACCAACTGTTTTAAACGTGCCCTTGGGCAAGACATGGGACATTCCAGTGGAGGTATTCAGTGACCAATAATGGGCTGGGCACCCCCCCAGTATATGTCATGTATAAAATGACACTGAATCAGCACTCTTATGTCCTTTGAAAACGTACCATCTTGGCCATGGAATGGTCCTAAACATGAAACCTATGCGGCTCTCTGCTGTGTACAGTAGAGTTGTCTGGGACAAGAGGCAAGGGCGGGGGTGAGCGAAATAACCTGGAATGAGATTTAACACTTCTAATTACATCTATCAACAATCTGAGCTTTCACGTCAAAGCCAATGTGTTTCCAGTTAGCTAAACACCAGTCGTGACAGCCCTGCAATTAATTGTAACATTATAGCCGGGGAACGCTCCAGGGCTCGCGTGGCCTTGGCTGACGTGCGCGGGGGAATTTGGAGACTAAGCCTAGAACTTTAGGTGAACCCCCCCCCCACACACACACACACACACACCCCATCCCCGGTGGACAACAGAGCGCGCACGCTATCTAACCACACGCTAGCCTATCTCAGTGTCACAGCAGGCGAGCCATAGCCTCCGGTGGGAGCGATGTAACTCTAGCGCTGGCGTCATATGTACCTGTAGCCAACCGCCGCACGATTTGGAGGTGTGCGTAGGTCAGTGTAGGAGGTGGAAAGGCTCCACTTTACACCTGTTTATGGGCAGGTACATTAAGAGCTGCTGGGTGGCCTAATGGTTAGAGACCATCTATCAAAGGTCTTTGTGTGTGGAACCCATGTGTCAAGCAGAAGTAGGCCTACTTTAGGAAGACATTAAAGTTGTACAATTGGATAATGATGTGCAACCAATAAGGCTCTCAACCAACAGTAGTCCAATTACCTGATCTGCATTGTATGTTGACCATTTACATTCCTGACAGTACGCTGATGTTAGTAGCTAGTAAGCGCTGTGTGTGTGAGTGTTTGTGTGTTGCTGTGTGTCTGTTGTTTGATAAAAGCTTTTCATTTCAAAATGTGTTGTTTTGGAATAAAATACCGTTTAGTTCTATGGAAAACTATTCATTAAAAAAAAAAATTTCACCATCATCATGCATATGTTATAATGTACTATAACTCTTTTGTTGTAATATTCAACACCTCTTAGGTCAAATCTCGTCAACCACGTCGCGTGCAGAGCTGTCTGTCTAAGAATCGAGTACACTACAGTTGCCCCATCTCATAGCAAAAACTGTTGACATGTACTCTGAGCAAGGCACTCTTTTGACAACACTGGTTACTTGTGGAGCTTTGAACTTGTCTCTCTACTAGAGGATTATTTTAGATGCGTAAGGTCCTAAGGTTTAAGAAAAGCCAGGTTATGTAAATGGGGATATACAGAATACATTGCTAACCAGGGATCTAAATACATCAATTGCGTAGCTGATGTTAAAGCTGCTGTTTGTAGGATTTGAGATTTGCAACGAGAGCTAGCTAAAAGGGAACGAAAGAGAGAGTACGATTTTGAAAATCAACAACCCAAGAACCCACCCCCTCCTCTTCTGTTCCCTCCCTGGAGCTCGTTGGTCTGCCATTGCGAAGCGCCATTGACAAACCTGTTGTAGCTCCGTGCGAGCATTGATGTGATTGACAGGCAGGGTAGATTCTCCGGACCAATGAGGGAAAATAGGGATCAGTGGGGTTCATCACTAGGGTTCACAGACAGCCCTGCTGTGCAGCCCAAGAATGGAAGACGACCATCGCATTGTGCTGTATGAGCAGGTTCCGGTGACTAAACTAAACTCCCTACTGCATATGGCTCCTATGCCTGATAACTCTAAATGTTGTGTTGGCTTTACAATGAAACTGCATGACAGGTCCCTTGTTGAAATATTTGTGGGTTAAACTAAACAAAAAAATTATATTGCTTTCCAAAAAAAAACTTTTATTAGAATCCTTGTCAGCATATTGCAGATGCAAATATTTGCAACAAAAGAAAGAAATAACAGCCGAGTTACAGCGAAGATCAAAGCAGATCTTTTTGTCTTTTGTCCTTTTTTGTAGCTGGATTCCTCCAATGCAGCAGAATGGGACGTAATTAACCTAAAATGGGTTGTGATGTGACATCAGGATTACAGACCTCTCCCCTCTGATAGCAGCTGACATCTCAATTGCACAGCAGCCAATCATATGCAGCACAAAGGGACAAAAGACTTAATAAGGAATTACTAACCAATTATTAACTAACCCTAATCCTAACCCACACATGGGTAGTTTACTACCACATAAAGAACTATAAATAATGATTTAGTTGGTACAGTAGCAATGATACCAACACAGCCCACAACTAAACCCTTTAGTTTGCTTGTTTTGCAGTTAAATGCAATCTTGTACATCAAAAGACAGTAAGCTCATCGGGCTCTGTGATTGCTGGTGTCACGGGTTTTAATTAAAAGTTTTTCTGACAACAACTGTTGGACAGTCGCTAGACAAATGTATTTATTTATGTCGTTTTGCTGAAGGTAAATAACAAAAAGGTAAATTTTCCTGCAACAAATACATTCAGTAACGCATATCGAACCTGGCTGAAAGTCGGTTTTAACCTATAACCCAAAACGTAAGATTTAATTATTTTCCACTATACTGTGCTGACAGAAAACAGGCCCGGCTGGTGGAGGGAAATAGTGAATATGTGAATATGTATACCATTAATCCCCCTCATCCCACTGCTAGGCCGGGGTGTGTCCCCGGCCTTCTGTAATAGTCTGCAATGAGAAGCTTGAGTAAACACAATCAATGGAAGATACCGGAATACGCGCCGGCGAGACTTCCCAACTCCCCCGCCCGTTAGTCACCGCTCCCCGGCTTCCGTGAAGCGCCCCTACACCCTCTGTGGGTTTCGAGCAAATTGCAGCCTGGTACGCTTGCACGAGCGCACTAAGATAATTGTTATGTTATCGCCAGCACGAGATTGTACTGGCAGGGGGGAGGGGAGGAGATGAGGATTCATCTCTCTCTCTCTCTCTCTCTCTCTCTCTCTCTCTCTCTCTCTCTCTCTCTCTCTCTCTCTCTCTCTCACGCTCTCT
>JAODLI010036107.1:0-18677 GCA_027575585.1 Percopsis omiscomaycus | reverse complement strand
CCCCGTGATTTCCTCCGAGGGCCTGGCTCTGAGTGTCTTCACAGGTCTCCGTGGGTCTGTTTGAGATAGCAACTGTAAATTGTGTTGTTGTGGCGCTTCCTCAAGCACGTCCTTGTTATTGGAAATTTATACGTTAGAGGGTCAAATGGCCTTTTAGTCTAATCCTTTTGGGTGTGGTGACGAGTATTTGGAGGTGCAATGTCTGACACAGACACATAACAGGTGTTGGTCACAGAGGGGTCTTTCTGTGGATGGTGAGGGAAAGGAGGTTGCAACGCCTGGTCAACACTACAAAATAGTTATGTACCCGAGTGGGTTTAATGTTCTTGGTATATATTGAGTGTTATATTAAGCATTGGGTATAATTATGTCCCTCCAACTAGCAACTATAATCTATAGCTAACCTTACTTTCAGTGCCAGAAGATCAATTGCGGGCCGTGAATCTAGTATGCATACAATGGCAGACAGTGGCTGTTGTTTGTTCAGATAAACAAATAAAATATTGTAAACAAAACAAAACAAAATATTGTTGTTGATGCATCAATGGCACATTTCCACCATGTTGACCAGGTTTCAAAGTGATGCAAAACGTCCCTAAAAGAGATCAGTTGGGGATTAAATCCAGACTGCTAGAATGAATCTGAACACTCTGTACACAGTGGCACAGCAGAGGTGATGCAGTATTATCAACCTTATTATTGTAGGGAGCGTTTTTAGCCATCCTTTGACATCCTTAACTACAAATGCAGGTGGAACAATGTGATACTCCAGATAACCACAGTAATTACATTGATGCGAATCTCCTCTTCCCTTCCTTTCTCTTCTCTTCTCTTCGATTGGAAACTATAAACGTTTTTTTTTCTCCAGCCTTTGCGCTAACACCATGGGTAAGACAGGGAGCAAGGTCCTCATAGAAGCATCAATAGATGGAATACAATCACAGGTAAAGGCATTACCATTTTACCCAGACCTACACCCATGCAAACCTACACATTCCTACAGTACACAACCAACACTGTAAAGAATCAAAATAATATAAATGGGTAAAAACAAGATTTATTTACAATGCAAGATAATTTGTCATACAGGGTCACTGAAATAATTTAGTATTTGTTAGAGGTTTCTGTTTATGATATGGTTTTGTTCTTATCTGTATCTATTTTCCCTGTACAATAAAGAATTTATATTTCAAGGGGAATGCACTATACTGTATGTCACCCAATTAAAAAAATATGAGTGATTTTCAATACAGCTCTAATACGTATGTTAAAAACGTCAATGGATGGCATTTTTCATTTTGATTGATGATATTATTGTTGTTGAATAATCATAATAATCTTGTTTTTATTCATTTATTTTATTTGAATTCTTTACAGTGTTGGTTGTGTACTGAATGAATTTTTCCAATATAATATGAAAAGTAATACTAATACAAATGAGAGCAAGAATAAAAATACGAATAAGAATTATTATTATTGTTGTTGATAATTTATTGACCATTAACACAATGGATGGGAGATTTGGAGAATATGCTGCTGCTTCATCTGCTAATTTCCTTTATGCATCATTTCATCAGGAATTCTCAGTACTGCACTGGAGCGTCTGATTTCCCTTTTTGAACGTTTGTGTCCACTTGAATTGGCTGAGCTTTGTCAGCGTGGCTGATTCTCGTGGTGTGCTCCAGCAGGCCAACCTGGATGAAGTGAATTGGTTGGCGGGGATTAGGGATTAAGTAAATCTGGAGATTATGACATCACAGGCCTGCGGCTATGGGAGAGAAAATTGAATTGCGAGAGACAGAGTGCTGATGGCCCGGGATTACAGAACAGTCAGTGAGAAACTAGAGATGGGAGTTCATCCCAGTGTCTATCTACTGGTCAGGACAACTGCAGTGGTATATAGACACTTGTTTCTTTCTGGAAGTTTTTGAATTTCCTGCTACATGTACCCTGCATTGCTATCTGGAGGGTTGGGATGTTAGGTGAGTTATAGGAAGATTTTATATTCATTGTCCAACCCTTCCCTGCCTCTCAAGTCTTAACATCTGGTGGTGAGTATTCTTCAGAGCGCTGAAGGGTTATATTTACAGTATTGTGGAACAAAATCGTGTGGATCTATATGTTTGCTTGCCTGATGGTGTGATATATCATCCATGGATATGGTGGGTATTTTTAGAAACAAATTTATTAGAATTGTATACGGGTTTGTGTCCTTTTATTGCTGACCCACTGTGTGTGTGTGTGTCTGTCTGTCTGTCTTCCAGTCAACACCCCCAGTGCCTGCCCCCGCTGCCACTGTAAAAGTAGAAGGACTTCCTAAAACAGAGACAATGAAGGTTATATGGACCCAGCTGGGCTTGATCTTCTTCCTTTTGCTATCTCTGGTTATGACCGGATGCTTCCTCTGGCAGTACCAGTTACCAAAGCTACAGCCAGGTACTGCAAAACACATTAAGGTGGTAAACGAGGCCTTCCTAATCCCAACAATAGTCTCAACAATAACAAGCATTTGTGGCATTGTTGTCAGTTTAAAAAACACATGTTGGTCAAGTAACATGCCTCAATGCGCCTAACTTCAGTACTTATCTTCTCTCTATCTTATCTCTATGTGCTGCCAGATGAAGAGATGGGTCGTAATGCAAAATCAGAGAAAATGTGTCCCCGCTTCCCTGAGCCTCTGCCACTGGAGCATCCTATTTCCAGCGTGAAAGAGGCCCTGGAAAAGGTGGGAGACATTTTTCAAGAGCTACAGAATGACATCTGTTCTTAGGCGACTTACATGCTGCTGTTGCATGGAGCAGATAGGGGTTAGGCATCTTGCTCGAGGATGCGTACAGGTAGGCCAACTCTGGGGCTTTGACCCACGACCTTTGGAGTCCAACACCTAGACCGCTAGAGTAGACTATCCTGTCTACTCTAGACATGTCCACATGTCCACAAGATATAGAGAAGAGGACAGAATGAGAAAGTGTGTCCACTGTAAATTTGAACAAAGCTTCTGTCTCTAGAGGCAACACCAGTTTTAATAGTTCAGCCACCAACAATGAAGGGAACTAATTAGTGCTCACCAGATCATGTGAAAATATCCATAAGGCCATTAAATGTTTTGTAGGGAATGGTTCGAGGTATATATCGGTAGACACCTTTGTCCTTTTATTCTCTTAGGCAATAGTTCTGCTCTATTCCTATATATATATATATATATATATACTGCTCAATAAAGGCCTACCTGAAATGACTGAAATTGTCAGTGCTAGAGGGGAAAACATTTCTTCAATATTCATTATACGTTTTGGAAGGGGAAAAAATATCTCTGCCCACATTCAGGTGGACATGCTGTTACGTCAAACCATCAATCCCGTCAGCCTTCCCTCTTTGTCAGCCATTGTGATCTTCAATGACACGGTTCTGTGGACTGGCAACTTTGGAAAGAAGAATGGGAGTGACCCTCTCTCCAGCCCACCAAATGAGTACACAATCTACAGGTCAGGCATCAGTTGTAATGTACATGTCTTGCCCTCGCTGGGTAATCTTTAACGTAAAAGAATATACTGTACATCTGCCCTGTATTTGGTCTGAGTTATTAGTTTAGTGAAAATCCTCATTACCACAGTAAATAAAAAAGTAAATAAGTGTACTTATTTTCAGTAATATTGAGAGGCATTAGGTGTGGAATTTCGGTACAATAACCTTTGTCGTCTTTACTGATGATCTTGGTTAAACATTGCCAATCAGATAAGGCTATACTTTATTTCAGTGTGGGCGGAATAAAAATAAATGTCCACTGAGCTGCTAGCATGCTGCTCTAGCTAGAATAAACAGAAATTTCAAGCAGAATAAAAATGTACCAGCCAACCTCATAATCAACCCTTCCAGACTTAATGGTGTAATAGGACATACTAATCACCATATCTCTGCTTGGATAATAATATGTCTGTATATCGGAAGAACACAAAGCTGCTGTTGGTCATTAGAATATTTTTCTGTGCCTTTCAGAATTGCCAGCGTTTCCAAGATATTCCCGACGTTGATGCTTTATAGGCTATGGGAAGATGGTAAAATTGGCTCCTTAGATGACCCTTTAGAGAAGTATGTAGAGAACTTCACTATCAAAAACCCACTTGGAAAGACACAAGACTCTCAGCTGAAATATGTAACAGACGGCCTGATATTTCTGGACAGTGGCGAGGTTCAGATCCGTTCCTCCGCAGTCACTCTGCGAAGGATGGCCAGCCAACTTTCAGGTAGCAGCACAAAACCCAAACAAATATACTCATACCTGAATAAATATAATATATTGTGCATGAAATTTATATAGTGTGCCTTGTGGGACTTAGTTTAATAAGGAGGTTATTGTGACAACTGTAATCAAACATCACTTATAGAAAAATGTATTTCTTTGCTGAGTTCATTCTGCATGTTTATATTGAGTACTCAATATAAACAAAAAAAAGGCTAAACAAAAAATGTCCTTTTGAAAATTTCACCTTGCCTAGTTACTGTATGTCAGGGTTAGAGTTCCTTGCGACCCAAGTGCAGACACAGGCAGGCAGGCAGGCAGGCAGTGGGGTTATGTAGTTTAATGGACCAACTCAACCAGAAAACAGGGTAACAAAGGAAACAGATGTAGGCATAGAACAGGACAAGGACATAGACGTCGACATGGACAAGGAACCAGCACAGAGGCAGGGGAGAACACAGACTATATACACTGGGGACGGGAAACAGGTGAGGGCGGTGAAAACGTGAGGAAGGACCACATAGGGAGGCAGGGCGGAGCAAGAGACACTGGGGAAGCCAAGAGACAAGACCAAAACAGGGAACAGGCGGGGTCGTGACACTGTAAATCATGCAGGCATCGAATTGGCATGAGATTAACCATTTGCTTTGCTCTGATTTTATTTTATTTTATTTAGTTGGTCCATTCCATTTGAGCAGTAACACAGATAGCGTAAAGAAAACACTAGCGTAAAGAGTCTTGTGTGCAATGTTGTTTGTTTTGCATTGTATAGTGAGACATGGAAGCAATAACTACTGTATCTGCACCATCTATGACAATTGTTTACACGGTTATGCTTTTGGCTGACCTAAGGTCTGCCCAGGAGACTCAGAGCAACAAACCTTCTTTGGAAAGGAAAAACACAATCTGCCATCAATCTACTGCAAGATGATGTGCTAGTTGCAGACCCAGGCACCAAGTAAGAGTCTTGTCTGTTTCATTATATTAAAATCAATGCTTTTCTTGTGCTAACATGACTAGTATTTCGGGAATGGTATGCCACCAACAGCTCTCAGTCTTTTTAAATTTTGTATAAATAGATAGGCCTACCTCCCAACACACACATACCCATCAATAAACCTGCTATGCTTTCTCTCATTCTTCTTCTAGATGTCACTATAGTAATCTGGCCTTCTCCTTATTGGCTCATGTGATGGCTGAGAGAGTGATTGGCATGGACTACCAGCGCTGGATTACAGACAACATCCTAGACCGGCTAGGGATGGAGGACACCGGGTTTGACATCACCCCCAGGCTCCAAAGCCAGGTGGCGGTGGGGGTGTATTCCAGCGGACAGCCTGCCCCGCTCTATGACCTGGGGTGGTACCGGCCCTCCGGTCAGATGTTCTCCACGGCGGCAGACCTGGCCAAGCTAGCCATGGTGCTGCTGGGCGCGTACCACCGCAAGCTCCTGGAGCCGGACACCCTCAAGATCATGCTGACGCCGCTCCTCCGGTGCGACAAGGACTACTTCGCCAACCGCACGGGGACACCGTGGGAGGTGAACGAGCAGCTGGGATACGAGGTGCTGCGCAAGGACGGAGATCTGGACGGCTACTCCGCCACCTTCTCCCTGGTGCCCCAGCTGAAGCTCGGCCTGGTGGTGCTCATGGCGGGAAGCAGATCTCAGGGTGACAACGTGGTGGTGAAGGCCTACAACCACATCATCCCCGCCATGGAGAAGGCTTTCAGGGAGGCCAATAAGGTCCTCGCCCGCCCGCCTAACCCGGATCCTTACGTGGGCTTTTTCACCTACAGTAACATCACCTTTTACGAGATCAAAGCCGGACCGGACGGGGTTCTGATCATGCAGCAGTTCGGGCCGCAGATCGAGGAGCTGATCCCAGAGAGGTACAGGACCATTAAACTGAACTACCTGGTGGAGCGGGTGTTCAGGGTGGTGTTTGAAAAGGAGTACCCCTGCGTCCTCCGGGTCAGCACCGCCTCTGTGTCACTGGAGGCCCAAGATGGCCAGTTATTTAACTTCTACGTGTTTGACAGGCAGGGCATGTCCCCTGGCTTTGATGCACCTGGACTTAACACCTACAATGTGGTAAGAATATCACGGAGGCCCTCGTTCACAAAATGAACTGCACTAGAGTGTGTCTAAATTGCCTAGAAGAAACTGTTAAGGATTGTAAATGAGGAGTGTGTATATATTTGAAACTGCATGCACGTATGACATGATTGGACTTTAAAGTTACTAGTTCTATATTATGGAGCAAGCAGGAAATGTGTTATGTTAAACTGTTTCTATGATCTTGTACAGAAAAGAGATTCATTTGTTGGCAAATCCAGAACTGTACTGTATATATCGCCTACATAACACAGCATGGGTCTTCTGATATACTGTATGCAATATTGTGTTCCTGCCCTCATAGATACTGTTTTTATGTTGTATTGGTAAACCTGCTATTGTCCACTTGAGTTTACGTAACAGAGAACAGAGGAAGCATTGTTCTCTACCACAGCAATTTCCATTATAATATCCTATATTTTAATGTTGTGGCTTCAAATTGTAGTTCAATGGCTTTACTTGGATACAAATATTTATCATACACTTTTTTTTTGCAGCGTCACGATAAATGTATTTATGCCAAAAATGAAATAAATGTGTTCTTATTTTTTAACTATTGTAGAAACACAAATCCATATGACATAAAGAACAATCAACACGGAAATATGCAAGCCCAATGCGTCACAAATAATATCCATTCTATTCTACTATGTGCAAAGGTTGTTCTGCAGTACTTGCAGTAGTGCCTTAGTCTAATTACTGACAGGCAAACGTTCATGTCAGTGAAATTGTTAATACTCAACTGTGCTCATTGTCTGCTTTTAGTTGTTCGTATAATTAATTATTCAAGCTTATACAGTTACAGAATACACCAGTAATTAACATTACAACATTATGGTTTAGCATATACAGCGTAGACCATGGTAATCACAGAGAACAACAACTTATCCATACAGTACAATGACGAATATACTCATATAACACACATTCATTATTAGCAATTTTCACATGACAAGTATGCAACAAATTCTATCTCTAAAGTGTTCATTTGGAAGGATCTGAGATCATATTCCGCTATCTCACACAATATTTTGAGGTCAAAAGCCAAAGTCTTTTTTTTCTGAACTCAACCTACAAGCATTTACATTTATTTGTAGAGCATTTACTTTAGTATTTAGTATTATTTAGCCTAGCGTGTTTCTTTTCAGTCACAATGAGGATGTAACTAAGTTGGGCTTTTTGGACATGTAAGAACTGTGGTGTCTAGGCTCAAGACTGTGTTGGGAGACAGCAGGTGGCTGAAGGCATGGGAGTCCTTATCCTCGACTTGGGTTCTGGGACCCGGTGCAGAGGAATCACAAGGGATCTTGGGAAAGGGCGGGGAGCCTCTAACAGAGATGTTGTTCTCTGCCTGGGAATACAAGAGCTCTCTAAAGCCCTGTCTGAAACGTGTGGAGAACAGGTTGTAGATGATGGGGTTGACTGCGGAGCTGAGGTAGAAGAGGATGCCCGACACGATGTGTATACACTGATAGATGGCGTGCATCCGGTCGGTCCATTGGCTGACTGAACTCCACAGGAGTCGCTCGACGTGAAATGGGGCCCAGCAGGCTCCAAACACTGCCACGACAATAGCTGAAGGGTCGGGGAAAGATAAATTGCCGCTGTTGACATCACAATATTCACACTTTTATAACATTTTGACATCCTCCTAAATGGAATTCCTTGAGGGTTTACAAGTATAATGTAAAATTAGGAGGCTTGTTTATCAATATGATGAGATGGCCTAGTAGTGACCAGTCCTTTCAGGACAAATATTCGTAATTCTTCTTGCGGGAAAAACAAATCAGTTGTTACACTGGGGCTTATGAGAAAGATCCATCGCATCATCCACTGAACTTTAGTGGGTGTTGATCAAAGAGGCCCCCGTTAGAATAGAAATTCCCCATCCAAAGAATCGACAGTGCAATGTCCTATAATTATTTGTCATTATGTGTTATTCCATGTGTTCTCCAGGTTCTATCTTGGGATCATGACTGGGTACTGCCATCTCTGCATAGCAGAGCTTTAGTTTAGAATGATAAGCGCACTGTCAATACCAGAGGTGGAAAAAGTACTAAAATATCATACTCAAGTAAAAGTACCGATACTTGGATGAAATATTACTCAAGTACAAGTGAAATTACCCATCTGAAAAATTACTCAAGTACAAGTGAAATTACCCATCTGAAAAATTACTCAAGTAAAAGTAATGAGTAGTTAATATAAAATGTACTTAAAGCAAAAGTTACTTAGTTACATTACAAAAAAACTGTAAAACGGGGCAGGGGGATCTCTCCTATATAGTGAAAATAAGACAAGGGGTCATAAATCCAAAACTTTTTTATTAAAGAAAAATCGACACAAATGTATAAAAATCTATACAAATGTAAACACATTTTTTTTTATTCCTTTCAGTTTTTGTTAGTCTAAGTTTTTTTTTTTTTTTTTACTTAGTAACGGATGGGATTTGTAATTTAGAGAAATACAATACTTCACTCAAAACCTAATCAAGTAAAATTTAAATTACCGATTTTAAAAACTACTACTAAAAAACGACTCAATACAGTAACGTGAGTAAATGTATTTCGTTACTTTCCACCCCTGCATTTATAATATACATTTATTCATTTAAAAAAATACTTTGCAGGCCATGCATTTAAACACACACTGTCCGTACCATAGACATGCCCCCACTACTGTCTGGAGACAGGGAGACATATTCATTTATTCTCACCTGGCTGTAGTAGGAATCCATCCATCAGTTCACTAATCACGATTGATCGACTTGTCAATCAGGGGTTAAGCCAGACAGTCTGTCATGCAATCCATCATCTAATCTGTAAAGCCATTGTTCAAATTGACATCTACATGCGTGTGTGTCTGTAGTGCGTACCAAATATAGGTGGCTGTCTGTTGGGGCACATGCTGGAGTAGTCAAGGTCAAAGAGAGAGGCCAACTTCTCCGACATCAATACGACAAAGGCCTCCGTATCACTGTGGTCTACCAGACGATCTGAGAACACTCTGGGATCCACACACACACACACACACAAACATGAAAAGGCAGCAAAATCAGCCCAAAAATACAAATAAATAAATAGAAACTTTGACAACAAAAGATAAAATTCACTTGTTAAAGACAAAGCAGATCTTAAAACAGAAGCACAAAAAGGTCTAAACAATGAAATGGTAATGGTAATGGTACTGTATATGCGATTCTTCCCCGTTACTTCCATCACTGAGATGAAACAACGATATCGCCGGTTGCAAAGAATAATACAACACGTACTGCACTTTTAATTTATTGATGAGGTGTTCGCACATTGGGATGGAAAAATTCCGCAGATGACCTACAAACTTTCGTCTCACAGAGCCTGAATAACATATAATATTCAATCTTCCAGCGGTTAATCTAGAACTAATTCTGGATATACAGTATTACGAGCTGTGCAAGATTTGTTACGATGGACCAATATATTTCAACAGGGCAGAAATATCATTCCCTGCTGTATATACATGAATAAGACCTGCTTTTCTCTTCTCTTCAGTCATTAGTGTAACACAATAGATGGAAAGCACAGGCAGTAGTAACACATTAGTGTGAAATGGGCATATTTTTCATAAAAATTGCATGGTATCATGTGCAAATTGGCAATGGAAATGGATGAAAAAAATGTCAGGACCCATACATTTTCTATAGACATGTCAACCTAATGCTGATTTGATTTGCTTTTGGTCCAAACTGAAAAAAGAGACTTTACAATGTATCTTATGCTATTGTAGAAGCTATCTATATGTGTTATTCATACAGGACTGTGAAAAAGAAACAGTAAAATTCACAGTACCGGTATTCCATAGTGTAAGAACATCAGAATCAGATTTATTCAGAATGAGATAGTACTGTATATACGCACACACAGTATTTGCCCATACTAAAGCTATAGGTTAGGTTGTGGTATACTTTCCATCATAAATGATAGCAAAAAAACAACTGCATCAAATCCATTAAAAAAATAATTAAAAAATAATAATTAAATAAAAAGCCTGCATCTGCTGAAGAGTCTTTTAAGGTTACTACCATGAGGGACAGAAACAAATCCAGTGAAGTGCTTGTTTAGCATATGGCAGTCATCTGGCTACAAAGTACACACCTCAACCATGAGTCTTGTCACAAAATGCTTTAAGAGGACAAAACCATTCTTCCAGAAAGCCAACAATCAGAAGAGGAAGGAATACACAACAGATCGACAACTGGTAGGAGAAAGTCTTCAAGCTATTAGGATAACGTTTTATGGTGACATATTAACCGACAGCAGAACACTGCTTGGTTTGTGCCAATATGAGTAAAATATATGAGTTATATAAAGCTTGGAAGAGTTCATTAGAGGAGTATTAGAAAAAAAAGACATGGAAAAAACAGAGAGAGAGAGAGGAACAGAGAGACAGAGGGCTCTAGTTTTCGGGCGGTGCAATGGCAGTGGTAGCGCTAACACAGACAGTGACAAATTCATTGGATGCAAGGTGGGTTTTCTCTCTAATACTAATGACTACTGTCCTTAACCTTTTTAATCACAAAACAAAGTATATGCACTGTATCACTGTCTTCCAACATTCAATGTGCATCATTACGCATGGAAAATAACACGGTGAAGGGGATTTCAATATTTCTATTAACCTCATTAACTTGAAAGGACGAACTGATTGCCTAGGCTAATTGACTTCTGCTGTGTTCATAAAATACGCAGGAAAGAGAGAAAGACGCGAAGAGAGCGAAGACACGTTAAATGGTAGCCTGCCAAATAATCATGTTTGTGTGTTGTCACATTGGAATTGGTGCTAATGTCTGTTGTCTTTCACAATCTTTATAGGAACTATGGAGCACATACTTGGCCGTAGGCCTAGACGGCATAGATATGCACAGTCTATCAACAGAGAACCACTTTTGATCTGTCAGCTGAAGAATGCAGGTGAAGCTGCACCTCTCCAGGACAGAGTGCGCTTTTAAAGGGAATGAGAGGAGCTGATTTGATTGGCCTTAATTGAAGAACCCCCACCACTCCTACTGATCATTTGTTCATTCTAATCCAGCCCTTTTACAACTGTGCAGCCACGCCCCGAAATGAGCAAAAAACTATTGGCCACACCTTAGATCAACTTGCGCCATAAACTTGCACCACGCGCCTCCGCTAGCACCTTGACCCTGGAGACTAGGGCTCTCAGGCTAGTTAATACCTGAAGCACTCGTGGATCCACAATCTGGTGAGGCTCGGCTTGGTGTCGTGGAAGTCTTTGTGAGCTCTTAGTAAGCCCTGGAACACCTAGCGACAGGCAGGCAGGTACAAAATAGATGGCATTAATAGATTGCAATAAGAACACAATTATTATTGGATTTTTCTGTCCACTCCAGAACATTAGACATAATCAGGACACCAATAAGGTCAATGGTAAAAAATGTCATACTAAAGGTACACTTGTTGGGGGTGTAACAGCCCCCAGAGCCCTGAATTTCATGCCCAGCTCACTGTTTGCATGAGTGTAGGGAGAGGGGTAGAGAAGATGTGAGCCCACGAGAGTGCTAGGGAGACAAGTAGAGAGGAATGCGCAACCAAAAAACATTTTGTAGTACTGGTTTCAAACACAAGGGGAATTCAATTACAATTAGGTCATTTAGCAAACGCTTTTATCCAAAGTATTACATGGAGTAGATAGGATTAGGGCATCTTGGCTAAGTATTTTTAAAGGTAGGCCAACTCTGGGTCTCGAACCCGTGAACCTTCAAGCTGGGAGTCATAGACCCAGAACACTAGACACCTGCCCTCCTTTCCAGATAAAAACTAAGGAGTGTACCTTTAATAAACAGTACACCTTAAATGTCATGTGTAGAGGCAAGTAAATATGTTTTGGTCAGTTTATGTGCACAATAACTAAAGCACACACGAGTTTGAGTTTAGTTTAGCTAGTACAAATCCTTACCTTAATATTTGTAGTGTATGCGGGTAAATATATTATTTTTACAAATATATTTACATTTAATTAATACTATGAGATTATTTACCAAATAATTGGGGTCATTTGGGGTCAAGAGTGCAGTTAAAACGAGGCTTAAATTGGATAGAAGAGTACAATTGACATGTGAGGGGGGCGTACTTTGGATATATCCCTGAGGTTGAAGAGGTAGTGGATCTTAGCCGGGGTGGGCAGGAATCGAGCCACGATGGCGGCATAGAGCTCTAGTGTGGCCCGGGTAAGGACGCCGCCGATGGGCTTCACGGTCTCGGCAAAGTCCTGCAGCTTCTGGTCGATCATGGTGCCGTAGATCCGGTTGACTTGAGACTCCTGTGAGGCAGGAAAGACGGGCATATTTGTGCCTGATGCATCTAGTAAATGACACAGCCATTGTGGAGAAGCCACTTGAATTGGAATGAAGAGGAAAGAAAAAGGGAAAGGAAGTGGGCTTGTGCGTCGTGTGCGTGCAGGGGGACACACAAAGCCATTTCAGGGTGCCTACCTCACGTTTTCAAGAGCGACAGGCGAGTTTATAATTGTTTATTTTCCGAATAGGAGGCTCGGCGAGATTTCATCTTGTGCCTTTGTGCCCGGCAATGGTACAAAGAGGCGAGGTGGAGAGGGGTGGAGTGGAGAGAGAGGAAGAGAAAAGAACAAATGAGAGTCTGACTGAAAAAAGAAGCAAGGGACCGGGAGAGGTTGAGAGGAGAAGAGTGGCAGAGAGATGAAAGACTCCTGAAAATTGAAAAAGAGGAAGAGGAAGGAAGAAACAGGCAAAAAAATAAAAAATGTTTTTAAATGCTAAGTAAAACAAAAAATAAATAAATAAAAAATAAATAAATATATAAAGCTCCAAAGGAAGATTGAGGCATACAAATGAAAGAGGAGAGTGGCATATGCAGGATAGGGCTCTTTTTTGGTCCATCATATTTCCCTGGGTGGAAGATGGGACAGACGGCCGGAGGGAGAGTGTAAAGTGTGTCATTTTGCCACGTTATCATGATCATCACAGCTATAATCATAATCAGTGTAATTCTGGTGCGGAGAGATGGAAAGGCGGACGGCAAAAGGGTGATAGAGGTGGATAAAAATGTCAGACAGGAAGGGAATATTATTGAGACGAGTGCAGAGGAAAATGCACAGCGACAGGGAAAGAGTGAGAGAAAGATACGCAGAGAAAACGGAAATCTGGGCCCCTTTTAATAGAACGCTACCCTTGCAATTAACAATTACTTGGCTAAATACAGCTGTAGCTAATTCGATTACCCATGTCCGAATTCAAAAATACTTGCATTAATTTGGAGAATTGACATTGAAGAGATGCTATAAAGCTCTTGACCGTATAATTTCCTTACCACAATCCACAAAGTGACGTTGAGGAACAAATATTCTGTTTGGTTGTTGTATTTAATTAACCCAATCTATGGTCTTGTTTCAACCTCCTTTGGCTATCTCAACTATTATACGGGTCTCGTAGACAAACGCAAGATAAATCATTTGTAAAAGGAATCTTGTGAAAACGAGTTTTTAGGAAAGGCTTATCATTTAGATACAACCCCTATGCACAACTTTCTGACAATTGTAGTGATTGTGAACTATCACTAAAACTCTGATTGGTTAGAAAAATATTACTACTAAATGTAGTAGTAGTATAAAAGTGATTTTTGCGGATCCGATATATGATAGCAAATGCTGCTTTTATTACTAGTCACTGAAAATATCAGGTCTACTATGCAAAAAAAAACAAAAAATACTTTATTCGACATGCAGATAACGGAGGTGCTTATCAATCGCAAGAATAATGTTATTAATGGCATTGCTTTAAGTAAAGCTCTCTTCAGAAAACAATGCAAAATAACTTTGCATTGCATCCATTTTGTTAGCCTTTAACAAATCAGGCTACTGTAACTAGCAAGAAGTAACTGTTTGAAGGAAGAACTAATTTTCTACAAAATGTACAGTGGGCAAAGCCAGATGGACTTCTGTAGGACTCACATTAGGAAAGGTCATGTTGATGATGTTGAAGCGACTCTGCAGGCGGCCAGATATGTGGTTCCTCCCACCACCAGGGGGCCCCATAGATGCTAAAAGGAACATGTCCTGACAAGATGTGTAAACACACACACACAGTCACACACATACACACACAGAGAGACACAGAGAAAAACAAGCATCCAAGTATCACCACCACAATGTATATGGGTAAACATACCCATATACATTGACCTCTTTATAATTTTGTACTGTAAAACTTCAAATAAAAGCCCTTTTGAAGTTAAATATCACAAAAAACAACAACAACAAAGTCCTAAACATGTAAATTAAGAGGTAATTGAGGGGAAGAGACTAGACAGATAATAGATGATGTGTTAAACATACACACACACACACGCACATACACACATTTGATGCTAAACCATTCCCCTGCCTTGTGTCTCACCTTGACAGACTTAAGGCTCTGGTTCCTGCGGTCGTACCAGAAGCCGTAATCAATCCAGAGCCGCAGTAGCTCCAGCGGGGGCTGGGAGCCGAAAGTGTCGGGAGCCGGCATGTTCAGGTCGTCCAGGAAACAGAGCATGCGCTTGTTGGCCGGCGGGGCGAACACACCCTTGGTCCTTTTCTCCACGCGGCTCTCAATGATGGCCTGCACGTTGTTCGACGAGGTCTAGATGGACGGTAAGAAAAAAAAGGTTGTGTCTTTTGAGGAATAAATCACATTTTTCTTATTTATATTCATCCTTAACCCTTTGATAAAAAATGACCCGCATTAATTAGTTATTATTCATGTTATTTAATGCATGTTTATTTTTAGTGTTTATTAGTTAGTGTTTATTTGCTATATCTTTTTAAATCAATATATTTCAATATTCCAAGTATTAATTATATATCTTGTTTTTGATGACCACAAATCCACAAAATTATTCTCATTTTTACTTTCTTACTTTATGAACAAAAATATTTTTTGTATTACTACATGAAGTTTACACACATGGGTCAATAATGAACCATGTATGCACGTGTGATTTAAAGACATTGTTTGGGATTTGGACCAAAAGAGAATGCATTTAACATAAGAAATATGTTAATTTGTCATTATTTATTTATTACTGATAACCGATAACACTGATATTGAACTGTAGTGTATGTGTAGTGTGTGTGTAGTGTAACTGTAGGGAACTGTAGTGAACTGTGGTGAATGTGACAGAATAAAATAAAAGAATGGGCACAGTGCAAATTGCCATCTCAGCGCTTACATGCCTCAAAAATGTAACAAATACATTGTGACATGTTTGTGCTCCTTGACTTTTCTGTCTTTGGCAGCTGGGCAGATCTTGCACCGCTTCCTCTTCACTTGGCCCTAATTTCTGATGTCCTCCTTTGGCTGGGTGGTGGCTGCATTTTGTATTTTTATCTAACAACTTCCCACTACCTCTGTAATATGCTTTTGAAGGTGGGGCGCAATGGGAGGATGTGGGACAAAATAACAAAATGTTATGTGTGACAAAGTGACAAATAAACATATTTCAAATCTTAAATGTATTATTGTTAGGTCCAAATCACTGCTAAAATTATTATTTTAACAAAATTATTATTATAGTATGTCTTTATTATTTTGAAATCACACTTGCACACATGGGTCATTTTTGGCCCATGTGTGTAAACCTGATGAAGTACAAATACAAAAACTATTTTTGTTCATTAAGTAAGAAAGGAGCAATTAAAATACTGATTTGATGTCAAAAACAAGACATTTAATGAATACTTGGAATATTAAATTAAATTAATGTATTTCAAAAGATATAGCAAAGAAACACTACCCCATGCATGAACTAACATAGGAAATACATTTTTTACCCATGTTGTGCAGTAGAAGGGTAGTGATATAAAAAAGATTTGTATTCAAAAAATGAAATGAAAAATGAAAATAAGGATTTGTGATGATCAAAAACAAGTTAATTGAAGAATACCTGGAATACTGAATGATGAAATTAAGTTATTCCAAAGATTTGGAAAACAAAAACTCGGGTCACTTTTAACCCATGTTGTGCATCAAATGTTTTAAATGGACACTCTTTTGGACAGATTTGCGTCCGAAATAACATAACTTGATTTGGATTGGATCTCCCCTGATGTATGCCCCCTGAGTGCTGAGTGGTACAGTAGGCCCTTCCCTCTACTGCACTCATAGGCTCACTATTATCTACCCCTCCCCCTACACAGTTGTGTTTCAAACATAAACAGTGTGCTGGGGAAGTCTTTAAACCGAGGCAAAACCTAGGACAATGATCTAAAAGCAGCAGAAAAGTAGTCACACTGGCAACGCTAACGCTAACATAAATATACAGAATATATAAACAGCCAGATAAACACCTTTGAAAAAAAAAAGTATGCACTACAATACTATGCACAGTATAAATGGTATTTGCAGCAGTGACACCTGAATTATCCTTCGGGGATCAATACTTTTATTTTAAATGTTTTGTGTCACATAACATTTGTCACACTCCAATAGTCATGCACCCTTTGTCGTATGGCCGCTGGTCTTTTGTGCTTCAAAACAAAACATTTAAAGCCTAATAATGATACTGTATTTAGCAAAAAAAACCTCCAACATAATATTGATATTATTAGTATAAAACTAAAACCTGCAAAAGTGCAGACTTGTACAAAATAAGATGGATTATACCTTTCATATTGTTACATGGATGGGGAAACCTTGCCAGCCATGGCTTCTGCATTAGAGAGTTTTTCGGTGTAGGTGTATTAAGACCCTTTGGTCAATCCTGACAGTTAGACTACCATTAATCTACAGTTTGCCTACCGGTTCAGCTGTAGTGAAATAATTTACCTCAGTCCTCATATAAGAAATTATAATCAGAATCATGCATTTTACTTAAGTGCTATTTACAGAGAAAACATAGCAGTATTAACTGAATGAAGTGTTCTGTATAGAGGAAGTATATGTACGGTAGCCGTAATATATTTATGGTTTTGTAACGCAACTGCTCTGTGAAATTATATACTGTAAATATATAAATATACAGGCATGTTTGGCACTAATATGTGTTTAACAATTAAATTACTTCCAGATTTAATTGACCTGCCATTTTCTGCCATGCATGTTGTCTGGCTTTCTGTTTGGCTGTTTGAGCAGTATTGCCTTTGATGGATAATATATTTTTATATTCCTCATAACCCTCAAGGGGTTTCTTCTCAGCAGCTAGATAATAAAACTGAACTCTCTCATTCGACCATGCACATCATCCCTGAGTCAGCCAATCATATGATTGTTGATCATGCTTTCGACTCTACTAATCTTCCCTTTCAGTCAAAATGAGAGGGTGCACTAATCAGATACAACCCTATCCAGGATTGACTAATCAATCCTGCACTTTTCTTCTAAGAACTGAATTATCCAGATGTGAATTCAAAAGAAAAAGAAAAGCCGCCAGATGCAATCTTCTATTATTTGAGCAACATACAGAGAATGGGGCCCTGCAATCGACAGACTTTCAAAACTGGAGAGGCTAGGTGAGTCAAAGCTACGTATAAGGGGAGAAAAAACATTGGACCCATCTAGCCAAGGTTCCTCTACAAGTACGAAACGTGACAGAGTATGTATGAGCCTAAGCAGGGAGAATGGATGAAAGTAAGAAAAGGTTAAAGTGGCAGTAAACAGTGGGGAGGGGCATAAAGATGGTCAGCAAGAAAAGAGGCGAGGAGGAGATGGGAGGAGAGGAGAAGCAGTGCAAAGACAACTGCTATGAGGTTAGAACGGCCCCAGGAGAGCACAGTTAGTAGCATGGTACGATAGCTGTAATGCTTTCATACTCTGTGTGTGTGTGTGTGTGTGTGTGTGTGTGTGTATTTCCACAGTCGGATGGTGCTAGAAGCGGGGCTGATGAGTGCCTCCGTCATCTGTGGCTCTCTAATAGTCTTTCATTAGAGCAGGTCGGTTGCTAGCGTGACTCAGGCGTAATTGCGGCGCCTCGGAGAGATGTCGCTCGCACTTGCGCTAATTGTAGCAGCCTGATGGAGTCGGCTATTCAGACACAGCGCGTCATTCGCACAGCGAGATACAGAGACACACACACACACACACACACCTGGCACTTCCTTGCCTTTGCAGGAGCTTTAGGGTGTGCTGTGCATCTCTGGCTTTCAGTGAGTGTTAATGCTTACTTTAAGGTACATAGGATTACTTTTTATATAAACATGTATGACTTGTAATTTGATTTATATATTAGTATTGGTCTTCCAAAGCTTCAGTCAAACCAACATGATTATATGAGCTGACTTGGATTTGGCAATACAAGTCTCTGTATATATATA
>JAODLI010036096.1:0-18680 GCA_027575585.1 Percopsis omiscomaycus | reverse complement strand
ACAGCTGTGCGGGAATCAGGCCGGCGCTGGCCACGCCCCCTTCACCTCCTTCCAGGGAAAAGACGTACAACAGACCACAACCACAGAAAACACACCCCACACAAAGGACAGACACCCTATCCCCGTGACACAAACCTCTATTGGCTGGCACGTCCCAACGCCAGGGTGAAGGAGCCTGCTACTACTTGAAACTGCTAGTGGATGTATATGCTCCTGACGTAAGTAGCACCACGACAGAGACTTGAAACAGTTGCAAGCAGTTGCACGAGCAAATGGCAAGACGCTAGAGGAACTCAGAACTTGCAAAGCTCAATGCAGCAGCATATTCCTTGGTGCGTCCAGCAGCTGTACCTCCGGCTAACCTGACCCAATCAGCACCTTCTGCTACTGTGATGCCAGAGCCAACTCGAAGAGTTGAGGATCCAAACTACACATTCCAACTGGATTTAAGAGCTCTTCCACCCTCAGAATCATTGACGTCAACCCACCGGAAGTACAGAGAGTAGTGGTGGAGCACATTGTAAGGAATGCAGACACTTCCCATCCAGTCCACACATCTAGTATCCTGCGCTCATTCTCTGGGAAGTGCCCACATCCCAACAGTGAAGTGGATTACGACAGTTGGCGAGCTAATGTTGAGCTCATGCTAAAAGACCCAGCCATATCTAATTTACACAGAACAAGAAAGATACTTGAGAGCCTCCTATCCCCCGCAGCTGAAATTGTTGAGCCTTCAAGCTTCTCCCACTGACTATTTGCAGCTGTTGGATTCCGCTTGTCACTGTTGATGATGGCGAGGAGCTCTTTGCCAAATTCATGAACACACACACTGAACCGAATGCAGGTGATTCTCAGCCAGGCTGTGAAGAGAGGGGGAGTGGCCCCCGCCGAACAAGGCAAGTACTAGGGCAGTTTTGCAGAGGTTGCTGCGACAGCACTCAGTTGGAGAAGAGGAAGAATAACTCGCCATCCTTTCCAGAACTTCTGTTACTTCTACGCATGGAAGAAGACAGAAGGGCAAAGACTGCCCGCATGAGGCAACACCTTGGGGCCCCCAAGCAACGAGCTGCAACACATCTTCAATGCTTGTGATGTGAAGGAACATTCATTTTCTTATAGATGTGTATATATATATATATTTTGATTTGTATTTGAGTTGGGTTACATAAGAAAAGAATATAATATTCAGAGGAACCACCTGTTGAATTAGAGGCACTATAAAATAGGATTTATAAACTATAATAAATAAAAATAAATAAACTTAATGAGTGCCTGATTAATAATAGGGAACTAAAGTAGAACTCCAGTCTTAAATAAAATAGTAAGATGCGAATAAACTAGGCACCTACCAGAAAGGTGGATTCCTAATTACTTTGTAAACTTTAAAGAATAAAAAGGAAAAAAATAGTGACTTACAAGGGAGAGTATTTTATTTTATTACTAAACATGATGTGGGGTTGCACTTGCACAATTGTTATTATTTTGGGAGATATGAGGAGGGAGGTTGGCCTGGTTTTGGGAAAAGACTTCCGCCAAATGCGCATACTCCGCTGGGATGTTATCCGTGAGGGGGACCACAGAAACATCCACGGAATGGGAGACTCCAGGCGGTGCAGCTGCAGGCCCAGGGAGCTGGCAAGTCCACGGTCCATGAAGCTCAGCTCATGAAGGCTCAGCTCATAACTGCACCTCCTTCCACAGCCCCATGCGTAAGGAGGTGCAACGGGCCGGCTCGTTCCAGCCGCTGGAAGCCGACAATGTCCGGAACTCCACGCAGTAATCCTGCGCCGACCGAGATCTCTGGCGGAGGCTATACAGCCGCTCACCTGGGTCTCCCCAGGTGTCCGCTCGGCCGAACGTGGCCCGGAGCCGCCCCACCAACCACTGGTAACTGGGAATTATCCCATCGCGGTTATGGTAGGCCATGGTGGCCCACTCCAGGGCTCGGCCAGTGAGCAGCGACAGCAACGTACGGATCCTCTGCACCTCGCCCTCCTGTGTGGATTCCACCAGAAGGTCGACTTGCATAAGGAAACCGTCGAGCTGCCTGGGAGGCCATGCCCGAATTTCTCCTGCATGGCCGCCCGGGTGCTACTCACCGCTCCCAGCACCTGTACTGGAGATGGAAGTTGTTGTGGGGGTGCGACGGCGCCCGGCTCTAGGGACACCGCCGCGGAGATGCGCTCCAGAGCCACGCTCCAGAGCCACGCTCCAGAGCCACGCTCCAGAGCCACGCTCCAGAGCCACGCTCCAGAGCCACGCTCATACCGGCTAGCTGGCTCTTCACCTACCGGTGGTTCAGTACACCGGCGAGCTAGAACGGAGGGGCGGGTGCGCTCCCGTTGTTACAGTTTGTGACATTGTGACTACAAGTATACACACTACACTACCAATAGGGACATGCAGTTTGTTGTCTGTCTTGATATACATAGTTACAAGCTGGTACATCACACAGTATTGTTTACACTTTTATTTCAGGCAGGGTAGGTCCCAGTCCCTCCCTTCTTTCAAAAACAAAGAGTGTCCCAAACATAGCAACACACCTCATATAGGTGTTAACTATCCTTAGGAGGTTAATACCGGGGAAGCTCCAACTCCCTAGAGCACACATAGCTATGGTTGTGGTTTACTTCCAGTGTACCATACACTGTATTTCTCCTTATCATGTATATCATGTCTGAGCTGTCTGTTAATAATGTATACTTTTTTTCAGGATAAAAACACGTTTCTTCTCTGTGGTCCTATTTAAAGCAAAAACTAGTATTTTTGCTCAGGAAACAACTAGGCAACTTAAAATGAGTGCTCCAAAGGTATCACGTCGGGGAGCGTGTCCGGGGTTGTGTCCAGGGGCTTGTCCAGCATCGCCGCCGCTCCCCTCCCGTTGGAGAACGCCGGTGCACAATGCATGGGCTCCCTGCCACACTCACGTTACGCACACCCAGTCGCACCCCTGCTTGGCATTACGTCATCTGTGCACCTGGGGCTAGTTTAAGGGTTTAATTTTCACCGGCAGTGGCTCACACCATCGGTTATTGTTTTCCTGACAGTGTCATTCTACGTTGTGGAATGATAGCAGTAGCTAACCTGAACGTGCCTAGCCATTCGAAGGCTTCGAAGGCATCCTGGCGGCTCCCCTGCCCTGCGCCATGCAGGTGCCGCTGGTCCCGGAAGTTCCGCAGCCCCTTTGCTAGAAATTTGGCCACCAGTGTACTCTTTGCTCCCGGTGGGGGAGACTAGCGTTAGTCTTGAGTTCGTTCTGCAGAATGGCTAATTCTGGTTTCTTAAGCACCTTCAAGTTGAGGCTTGGTCTTGCTTCTTGGTGTTGGATGACAGGAGTCTGGGCCACTCTCGTAGTCAAAACACCATGGTCAGGGTCAATACTGAGTCAATACTCAGGGTTGATGCTTTTAAATAAATTTTGGGGTTTGGCGTTATTTTAAGAGTTTGGATCAATACCACCCAATTGCATATCTATGCAAAACATTTCACGAATGTGAAACATACTGTGAAACAATAATAATAATACGTACTTTAACACATAATAATGATAGCAGTTCATATATTTTTAGTCAAGTTAAAGTATATTAACGATTGGTGTTCATATAACTAAACATGACAACCTTAAGATGTGTCTTTCTGTTTTATTTAGTAATAATGTATTTATGGTAAAGTGGGTGTCACTTCAAACACGTAATTTCAAATCCATGGTCCTGAGATTAATGTCACAACATTTCTTGCCGTCCAGTTAGATAATTTTACATCGTTATTCTGATTTTCAAAAGAATCATTTTTCCTTTCCCTCCAGAGGATGTGCACTTTCGAACGACGATAATTGTTTATGGAACTCAGGCTTGCCATTCTGGGTCTTGACAGAAGACTAATTGGCATTCTACAAGGGACATTCTACACCCATGTTCAAAGACAGAAACAAACAAGAACAAGAAGGCAAGAGGCTGCCAAGGCAAGGCCCAGCATTCTTCAGGTGCTTAGCAGTAATTCCCTCAAGATCATACACCTTACGGTTGGGCAAGGCCTAAATTACTTGTGCAACCTGAAATGCAGACATGTTCTTATTAGTGACAGTGACAGATTAGTGACAGATATGTTCACTACATTCACTACATCTTTCTCGCAGTGGTACCCTGCATTTTCAGATGGATTTAGCCCACATACTGGTGCCCTAAGGGCTGTTTTGGTATTGAGCTTATTAAGAGGTTTTTCCTCTCTATCTAGTTCCCACATTTTTGTTGGCCTGGTGTTGAGCTGGTAATGTTGCCCGATAGTACGCCTGACTGGGACAAAGCCCTGGACATCAAGTAACGGAGCCACTGAGCTAGCTGCATCTCCAAGTACCCCTATTACTTAATAGGGGTAATCTAAGCACCCTGTAATTTAAGTAAATATATATGTCGGGTAAAAACCTAGAATCCCTAAACAAATTTCAGATTTCCTTACCTTGTTGATCTGTGCCCCTCATTGGTTAGTTTGTAGATTAATAATCTAAACAGGGATTTAAATTCAGCCCCCCTCGCAGGAAACATAGACAAAGCTGAGGAGAGGATAAGGTTTTATTACTCACCAAAAGTAGTGTAACACTTCTATCCCCAAAATCCTTTGTTGGTCTGATATGAAGAAAAGTATCAAAACTGTGTGAAGAGCCTTGCAGTGTCACGACTGACGAACCACTGATTTAACATTCCCTGCATGCCACATTTATACACATGACGGATTATGTAAATTAGCATGTTAATGAGGTTCATATTACACATTACATGATATTAAAACAGTCTCTGATGAAGGGCAAGTCCTGACATGTGAGTAACCTCATATGCTCTATATATGAGGTGGACAAAGTACACAACTCCATTACTTGAGTCAAAGTCATAGACTGTATAAATAAATGGACAAACCCTCCGTGACGTCACCCATAGATTTTTTGAAGAACAGGTTTGAAGCCAAGTGTGCTGGCTCGGGCCATCGCCATCTTGGCAGTGTCAGACTCCCGCCTAACTCCCAACTATGTCTAAATGAATGGATAAATTGATGGCTTAATATCATTTCAACTGATGAGTTATATACACCCCTCGTACAGTTGTCATGAATGGGGAAAATAGCTATAGAGACCAAAACCGTTTTTGTACCAGGCTGTAAACATGTTTATTTCTGCTGTAATGTTAGACATTTTAACATGGGGGTCTATGGGGATTGACTCGCTTTTGGAGCCAGCCTCAAGTAGCCATTTGAGGAACTGCATGTTTTGGCACTTCCTTATTTGCTTCATTTCTAAGAATCGAATGTTGTAGCTTGGTCAAAGTATAGATACTGCTGGTCAAATATTATTCCAATACAACTGAAAGGTAAAGTACTGGAGTGTCACGATCAGCGTGCATGTGCTCATGCACGCTACATGCCTCCCCTCTTGGCTGCGCACCTGTGCAGGTGCATTTAGTTAAGGTTAATTATTGTTTCTATTTAAGTTTTCCTCACAGCCTTTAGTGCTGTGAGTCATTGTTTGAGTGTCTGTATGTTTTCGTATAGCACCGGTAACTTGTGTTCCTTTTCTTTTCTTTTTTATTAAATTATACGCGCTACGCGTAACCTTATTCCTTGGCTGCCCCTGTGCTCTCTCCGGCTCGCGCTTACACACACCTCCCACCGACGCATTATTACATGGAGTACATTTTCTTTTTAATGTCAAAGCATTGTTGTATTTTTCCCAGAACCTAATAACTCTGAAACAACCTACTGAATGCACTGACTTGCTTGTAGAACCTGTATAATAAAAAAGCTTGTAGAATATGCTACAAAGCCTAGAGAAATGCCTATAGAAACACAATTGAATCGACGAAAGGACAGCCATTGTTGTTTTGATTTTTTTATTTAACAACAAGAGCAAACATTTAAAACAAATTTTTTTTACTTCAAAAATCTCAAATATGCACTTCAGATATGGCCATGGGTGCTCTTGTGAGGAATTGTCATCTTTATCTGCCATAGACATTATCATTACCATTGCCAAGTTCAAAGTGAACAGTTAAAAATGGCATGGCAGCTGTGGCGTCCCAAACTCCACATAATAAACTCCAATAATGTGATAATTTCTCTGTTATATGAGCCTTTTATGTAGATGAATGATGTTTACATATAGGTTCAAAAGTATAGGGATAACACCTGAAATATATAACTAATTTATAGCTAAATTATTAAAAAACGAACTGAATATGAATTAATCCCAGTCTTCCCAGAGCCACATTTAACCAATGCAAATATCCTTGTGGCTGTGTCTTGCATTATAGGGCTACTCTGTGGGACACAGAGAACAGGGTTAGGGAAATACACAAGCTTATACAAGGCAATGTTCAATAGCGGGAGACAACTAACGTTTAACGCGTAGTTAATTCTCTGGCGCTGAACCTCTGTGTGCGTCGAGTCTTAGTAGTGGACAATTGAAAATTGGAAAAGGATCACAGCTGGGCATCTCCGCACACCAGGAACAGCGCCTGCAATCAATGAGGAAACGAGGACCCAGGAATTGCCTCCCAGCCAGCCAGAGAGAGAGAGAGAGAAAGCGAGCAAGAGTGAGAGACTAGGCTGAACCCCTGACAAGATAGAGACAGGACAAGGACAGTCTTTGCCCTCTGCAATGAGAAGGATGGCAACCTGAGCAGGGAAGACCTAAAGGTTGCCATGGAGATGCTGTTCAGTTACAAAGTGTCTAAGTTGGAGACAGATCTTTTCATGGGACCAGGCCCGTGCTCCTCATTGTGGGGACTGTCCCAGGAGAGGTTTGTGGCTCTCGTGTCAGCAAGAGTTCCAGAGGAAGACCCCTACATGAAGTCCAAGCAGATCTTCAACACACATCCACTGTCGAGGTTTGGTCAGTTATGGACAGGCCAACAGCTGACACTATGACACTGATGTGCCTTGCCTGATTAAAGAGACACTCCAACAACCAACACACAAGCACCAACACACAAGAACTCAAAAAATGCTTGCAAAGTCTCTTTTTCTCTCTCGTACATAAGATTGCACTGTGCGCATCATTAGAGCATTGGTGAAAACGAAAATAGGCCATAGACCACATACTGTACTCTTACCGAATAGTAAATGAACCAGCTGGCTTACCTTTAAACGAGTTCACGTTAAGTCCTCCTCAAACGCTAGCTTTGTGGAGAATTGCATGTCTATGGTGTGAAAGAATAACGTTTCTCAGAGTGGAGAATGAATTCTTGCACATTGCTGTGGAGGCACCGTATGTTAAGGCATGTTTGAAAGCAGTCAGTATGCTGTGCATTGCAATCAGATTTGTGAGGTACTTTGAGAGGATGTGCTGTATATTCCGTTCGATTGTTTTTGCGAGCTGAATAATTGTTTCACAACTTCGTAGGCCTACTCTACATCAATTATAGGCGATATGTCCACAATGTTGTGTCAGCATATTCCGATTCTCAATTTCATGCCTTTCATTTCAGAATGAGACGGCATACCTTTCAGGTGAAATAACACAATTGAATCGAATGTATATTTAAGCAAGGCATTGTTTTGTATTGACTTATATTATTACTTTTAATGCAGTTATGGTTTCTCTGCTGATTGTTTTATTGTTTGTTTTGGTTAAATAAATTATCTAATACATTTTTGTGTGATTATTATTTTATTTTAGTCCAAATTGTGCTGACTTTATTTATACTTGTTTATGACTATTTAAATTATATGAAAAAAAATTAGGGAAAAGGTCTTGAACTACTGATATACTATACTATACTTCATAACTTAATAAATATCTTAAAACATTAAAATACCCCATGTCAGGTAGGTATTTGACTACTAAACTATTTTTCATGTTTGTTTTGTCTTCTAAAATTTCTATCCTAATGTTTTTATCTTAAAAAAGACTACAATTATTTTTTGACAAATACAGTCAAAATACAAAAATCCATCTCCAAAGTGATAATTTTGCAATTCACCAAATTAGTGATTGAATAAAAACTAACAGTATGAAATGAAATAAAGACATTTCAGTCTGAGCATTTACATTTCCTGTATTGACAGAATTCATTTTGGTGTCATGGTTGTGTAGGTGTTAATTAGTTGTCATGTGAAATTACCACATTTTTCTCTTTCCTCATCCAGTTCCTGCGGCTAGCGTACGACACGCCGCCTCAGGTTGTCTACAAGCTGATGACCACCCACTGGGGCCTGCCCTCCCCCAACCTGGTGGTGTCTGTGGTTGGGGCCGAAGGTCACGAGAAAGTCAAAACCTGGGTGAGGGGCATCCTGAGGAACGAGCTGGTCCGGGCCGCCCAGAGCACAGGTGACGACCCAGCAGGAAGTCCTGAAACCAGAAACAATTGTTTTATTTGGAATAGAAACCACCTTCCCTCTGCCTCTGTCTCTATCTCTGTCTCCGTCTGTCTCATTGTGTATCTCTCCCCTCCACCCTCCTGCAGGGGCCTGGATCCTGACGGGGGGCCTGAGGGAGGGCGTGGGCCGCTGTGTGGGGGAGGCAGTGAGGGACCACCAGGCTGCTGCCTCCTCCGTTTCCCAGAAGAAGGTGATTGCGATGGGTGTGGCCCCCTGGGGCCTTGTGCACAACAGAGAGCAACTCGTCAACCCACAGGTACTTTGCTGTCACCATGCACCGTGCACACTGCAAAGATTTGCATGCTGACATGAGTGATTTTCTAAATGATTTCATCCAATTGTTTTCCATTTTTTCTGTCTTTATTGTTCATTTATTTTTTTCATTCTTTCATCCATCCTTTATTCTCTCATCTTTTCTTTATATTCTTCCTTCCTTCCTATCTTCTTTCTTTCCTTCTTTTTTTCTCTCTTCCTTCTCCAGGGTAGTTTTCCTGCACGTTATTGTGTCCAGAACACAAACACAGACTCCTGTTGCCTGGACAGCAACTACCAGGCCTTCCTGCTGGTTGATGATGGAAGTGTAGGCAGGCGAGGGGTAGAGACAGCCTTCCTTGCCAACCTGGAGGACTACATCTCCAACCAGCGCACTGGCATTTGGGGTGAGATACACACACACATACACACATACACACAATCTTTTTCCCACTTAACAGGAATGAAGTGAGAGATTGTGAAATAGAGATTGTAACAGGATGGAGGGACAAAGAGGCATTTGTCTGGTCAACAAAGTTAATCAGTTAATCAATCACACAACGGTTCTGGTGCAGTACAATCCCTTTTGTGGCGTGCTCATGCTGTGCAACGGTGTGGTGCAAGGGTCCTGAACGGTCCTGGTCTGGTCTGGCATAGCGGTTGGGCCTGGCGGGTGTGGCGGCAGAATGGAGAAAAGTTAGCAGTTCGACGTTTAACATTACTTCCCCTCCTGTGGCATTGGGCACAGCTTTTATGGCAGCGCTGATGAGACGTGATGAAACCCAGGTGTGCCTCATCATCTGCTACCAGCCACTGGGCCATGAGTGCGATCCACGGTCCTGGTCGGCGAAGAGCGACACAGCCCTGGTGCAAGCGGCCGTCGCAGTCCCCTCCTTAGCTCAGAGTCACAACTGATGGAAGAGGGAGACAGGGTTAACAGACCTGACCACAGTGAATGCATCTTAGAGAGTCTGTCCACGCTGGTTTGCAGTGACCCCAACCGATGCTGTTAGTGTCCTATTTTGGTGATGGCGAGGGCCTCTCTCTCCACTGCCGGGTAGTTCCTTTCCACCGGGGTAAGCTTCTTGCTGATGAAGAAGGCTCCTCCATTGAAGTCCTAGGAGAGGACAGTACCCAGTCCGGAGTCTGGAGTCCGGAGTCCGGAAAAGACTGGACCAACTGGATGACTGGATGATGATGTAGCCCAGGTTGCGTGTGTCTGGGATTGGGATCAGCTTCTCGAGGTGTTCCGCCCAACCCTCCAAGTGAATGATGACATCATCCAGTTAGGCCGTGGCGTACTTGCGGGCACCAGGGGGGCAGGGGGTGGTCTCCTTGACACACTGGACATTGTTGGAAGAATTTCTTCACTTCCACTTCCATTGAGGGCCAATGAAAGTGGTCCCAGATCTGCTCCAGTGTATTGAGGTATGCCAGATGCCCAGCGCGCGGGTGGGAGTGGGCGAGCTCCATAACCACATCAATCTTGGACCTGGGCATTACCAGGAGCTCTTGTGCTTCACCCCGCCTTCTCTCTCTCCGATGGCCGCGGAGCATCAACAGCATGGCCTCAATCAGCTCCAGCCCCTCCACCATTTCCATTAGGGAGCGCAGGTCTTGGAGAGCCACAGCCCTTTTCTCCTCTTCCAGGAGGGGGTGGGAAAATTGTTTGTTCCCACTCACGTGGGTCCCACCTCTCTCTTTCAGCTATTGCCTTGAAGTTGTGAAGGAAATCCTTAGTGCCATCGTCGGACATTAGCAGCTGCAGAGCCGAGTGGAAGGGCTCCGGCAGCGTGTGAATCAACTCCTCCGTTACCTTCCCCAGACTTGATTTGTTGTGTGACCTGCTGTTGTTGGAGCCTCATATTCAGCACGTCCTCCCTTTATTGTATCCAATTGAGAGAGAGCGCAAGGTACACCTGATGTCAGGGAGCTCGATGTGACTCTGCCTGTATTCTCCACCAGTGTAACAGAGAGGCCCCCACAACAAAGCAATCTGTGATGCAACGGTACTGGTGCGGTACAATTCTTTTTGCGGCATGTTTGTTTTGTACAAAGATGCGGTGGTGTGGTCCTGAACGGCAGAGATGCTCTCGTCATTTTTTGCAAGTCCAAGTCTAGTCTCAAGTCTCTTATGGCTGTAATGAGCGTTCTATCATCTGCTGCATGCATCCGTCTGCTTAGAACACTGCATAGCTATACCTATCTAAGAAATTTAAAGCATGAAGTACTGTATTATTGCTACTCCTTTATCTATTAGCATACAGTATCAGCATTGATTAGTTGTTGGGTAAATCATCACTTTAAATGAAAAATACACACAATGAAAGCTTTCCTTTAAAGTTAATAACTGTATTTTGCCTTGTAACATGAACATACAGCTACAATACAGAGGCAGGTTGCATGAAATGACGAGGTCCTGTATTATGGATTCAGTAATGGCCTTCTGTCTGGGATGGCCCTGGCTTTACAGTTGGACACCTTGAGTCATTGAAAGAATCAATGCTGCTCTTTTCAGATTGATATATCTGATTAGATAAATCTGATTAGAATGCTGTTAAAGACCAAAGTATAGTTTGGTCTTACCTTCAAAA
Organism: Percopsis omiscomaycus; assembly: GCA_027575585.1. NCBI lineage: Eukaryota > Metazoa > Chordata > Actinopteri > Percopsiformes > Percopsidae > Percopsis > Percopsis omiscomaycus. The sequence goes on along the minus strand of JAODLI010036096.1, from coordinate 7,470 downwards.
TGTTGTGTCCGTGCGGACCTGTGGGCATTGACTGCGCATGTGACACCAAAGCCCCACTAGGCTACATATGGCAAGAGATGTCCTGCTAAGCTGTGATAAACTCACAAATGGAGTATAAACTAAGCATCTAAAAAATATGTCTTTCCAGCGAGTCTCTTAATTACACCAATATTGTGTATAGGAAACAGTTTTTGCCGATAGAAAAAGTATTTTAAAAGATCGATGATTGTACTTTCGCTGTCTGAACAACCAGGAAATCCCTTAGTCTAGTGAAACTCATGAGGAGTGTTGTTAGAGTGAGTCTTGGTTAATGTTGGTTTTGGGTAGGGCATTTAAAAACATTTATTTTCAGTGAATTTGTTAATTACACCAGCTTTGTGCTTGTGAAACAGTTTGTGGATGTAGAAGACATAGTTATAAAGATCGCTAATTTCAAAGCACTGCCATATGGTCTTGCATACAGAAATAACCGAAGCTGAGAAGCTTCAGCAAGCAGGAAAAGTGAGAATGAGGAAATTACTTTCAGCTCGTCAGACATTTCCTTAATGTTAATTCGCCCAAAAAATTAAATAAAGATTCTTCACGAGTTCCAAATCTCAAGTCCGAGTCGAGTCTCAAGTCTTTTGAGGACAAGTCTCAAGTCAGGTCTGTGTGTGCGACTTAAGTGCGTCTTGAGTCCAAGTCACAAACTCGACTCCCCAACTCTGCCGAACGGTCCTGGTTGTTCACAGAGAGTCTGGCCACAGAAGAGAGACACAGCTTTAGCAGTTCGACGTTTAACATACATCCCACTTCTGTGCCGGATGGAATGACTTTAATGGCAGCGCTGATGAGGCATAGTGCAACCCAGGTGTGCCTCATCATCCACTGCCAGCCATGTCTGTGTCTTGAGTCCCCCCACTGGGCCATGGGCGCTGTCCATGGTCCTGGTTGGCAAGGAGTGAAGCGGCCCTTACTCTGGGGAGGAGCAACACAGCCCTTACGCTGGTGACTCCGCCGCCACAAGGTGAACATTCTAGGCTACACTGAGTTGAAAATCTTACTTATTATAACTTTAAACAACCAAAAACAGATGATCAACACACTGGAAATATAGAGAATATACAATATGGTTTGCTGTTTGTGCTAACCTGAAACACCCTCTTTCGTCTTGTCTGGGACCAACAGGAAGTGGAAACATTGAGATCCCAGTGTTGTGTATGTTGATCTCAGGCCAGGCCAGCATACTGGAGGTGAGAAAACCTGTCACATGATATATAGTATGTAGATATTTATGACATCTATCTATGTATTTCCATTGCTAACACCTCGGATTGATACACTAACACTAAGCCAGTAAGGATTAATAACTCAAATCAATCATATGTTACTCATGTCCGCTCTCAGATAACAAGGTGCAGGAATATTCCTTTAAGGGTACAATATGAAAGTAAATATGTTGCAAAATGCGAGAGCTTGTAGACTTGATGTGAGAACTTGTAGAATACGATGTGAGAATCTGTAGAACAAAAATCAGAATTTGTATGTTCACATTTTTACTTGAGTCCATTTTCCAGTACAACCACAACTCGGTGATTACAACCTCTTGAATCGGTCACTGCAACCGATGTGTGTGAATATTTTATGCAAGTGAAATTATAAACATACGAGTTCAGATTTAAGTTCTCACATATTATTATTATATTTACCTTCATAGTATAATCACTGGAGCTGTACCCTTTTACGGTGCAAATATTGTACCATTCTAATACTTGTTCCCTTTTTGACTGTACTCCTAAGGAACATTTCCATACCAAATGTATTGTACTTATCTAAACTATTTAAAAGGGTATAGATATGTCCCCTTAACTACTTCATCACTAAGCCCTTTGGTCAGGTCGCTGCCTCGAAAAAGCATTCTCAAACTGAATAGAGTATATCTCCAAAACTACAAAGGCTATAAAGATAATCTAGGTACCAAAAGAAAGGTAACACCTGTGAAGTTTCACTTGAGGTGAAAGAATCAATGTGGATGTTACTGGGCCAGAGTACATGAAGCTATAACAACAAAATAAATAGAAGATTATATTTCCGCCTGAGTCTGACAGAAAATCATGTTTTACAATGAATATTTTATTTGAAATATGCAGATGAAACACTTCCTGGTCCATGTTTACAAACCAGAAGTCACTTTAATAGACTCTAAATGATAGAGAGACAATGGGATGTACGTTACAAGTGGTTTTATTTGATCAAATACAACTTTTGGTAACAAAACAACAAAGGTAAGACACAGTTTGTTGTTATGATAACAATGGAAGTTTGTTAATGGAAGTTATTTTACGGCTAGTTCAATGAGTGTTTGTTGTAGAGGCAAACGGCTTACACTGTTGGAATCTGTGGAGTCTCAGCTTTCAGATGACGTATCGTTTGTGATAGCGTAGGAAAATAATTACGGTCTTTACGAATTTTTAGCGTAAGCTGTGCGCAAAGTGTGTGAAAAGGTTTACGATATGCTTATTTATTTGTTTAAGGTTGAAATTATGTTTCATTTGGGCAACAATGGGCTCGATAGCTTCATAGTTGAGACCCTTCTCGTTCCAATGGTGTGTCACATGACTGTTTTCACACATGTTTAAATGGCTTACGACTTCATTGTTTGAGAGAGGGGGAAGAGATGGGGGGGATCTTCATCTTGGGGATGAAGAGGTTTTAAAGATACCATCCCGGCGACGATACAATTTGTACCGTTAAGTGGCAATTAGTAATTGTCTGTCTGTATCCCAGAGAGTGGACATTTCTCTGAGAAAATCTACGCCCTGGTTGGTTCTGGATGGTTCTGGTCCGGCTGCTGATCTCATCAGTGAGTTGCTGGATGATCTTTCCTCCACCCCACCCCCCGACAGCAATGGGGGAAGCGAGGGCCCCAACACAGAGCTCCGCGATAGGGCCCGTGAGAAGGTCAGGAAGTATTTTCCAACTGAACCTGACCTGGAGAAACTGGTGGACAAGGTAAGAGACAAAGGGGACAAGTGTGTGTGTGTGTGTGTGTGTGTGTGTGTGTGTGTGTGTGTGTGTGTGTGTGTGTTAAGCATTTTCCCAATGTTTCCCAGTCTGTCCACGTGGAACGTCCCCGATAGAGCCAACCAACGCACCAACCCAACCTGCTTCGGGTTGGTGTATTATAACTACTAGTCAAAGGAGGAGGTGATTAATATGTGTGTGTGTTTGGGTGTTTGTGTGTGACTGCAGGCTCTCCGTATTCACCAGAGCCGAGATCTCATCACAATCCTCCATAGAGGAGAGGAGGTGTCTGATGACTTTGATACGCTTCTCCTGAAAGCCCTAGTCAGAGGTAAGAGGTGTCCATGTCACTCTGCAAGGGTGTGTGTGTATGTTGGACACTGATTCTGTGTGTGTTTGTGTGTGTGTGTGGTCAGCCAGTAAACGCGTGGCCAGTGACAGCAGTGAATACACAGACGAGCTGAAGCTAGCTGTGGCCTGGAACAGAGTGGACATCGCCAAAACAGAACTGTTCAACGGTGACATCCAGTGGAAGGTGGGAGGAACTTCCTATCCATGGGACATGCTGTCTAATCTCTTACAATACATCATTATTACAAATCAATGATTACATCAATACATTTGATGTTTTTTGTAACTGTTTAGGGTGTGATGGTGACCATAACCCTGTAGCCGCTGGCCTTCTGTATGTTCATGGAGTTGAAAGAAAAGCTTCTGTCTGTGTAAAGGAATTATTTAACAACAATAACTTAATGACTATACCGAACAAAGATCAAGAGATGCTGGCCATGATAAAGTATAGAAGCATCAACTTACTTACTACCTTCTCCCCAACCGCTGTAGCCTTTCAAATTAACACCTTATTTTTATCAGCACTAAGCTGTATATTAGATATTCATAAACATGGTTTGTATTACGCGTGACTCATTAGTGTTTATGCCACATGAACCCTCTGTGAAGTTATGTATATATATATTATATATATATATATATATATATATACACACAGTGAGGTCCAAAAGTCTGAGACCACATTGAAAATCTCTAATATTTTAATGTAAACCTGGAAATAATCAGAAAGATTGAGGATTCAGAAACATTTAAAAACCAGGAATTCTGTGAAATCACAAGAAGCTCTTGTCAAATTATGCTGGGATAAGATGGGACATCTGGTTTTGCACACAACTTGTGGAGTGCTATGCTTGAGTGCATGCTGTCAGTAAAGCAAATGGGGGACATACCAAATATTAAGATACATACAATATTAAGAACATAAATATTTTGAAAATATGTTTTCAGTATGAAGACCTGAAGGACTTAATGACGGATGCGCTGGTAAACGACAAGCCGCAGTTCGTTCGCCTGTTCTGCGAGAACGGCCTCAACATCCTAGATTACCTGACCTACAGCCGTCTGGAGGACCTGTACCGCTCACTATGCGACAGCTCCCTGGCCTACAGCCTTCTGCAGAAAAAGCTTGGCGAGAGGCAGGGCCCCGCCTCCTCTCGGCCTGACTTGGGCGCCCTCAAGTCCATCTCACAGAACATGCAGAACGGCCCCCCCACTTCTGCCAAAGGGCTCAGCTTGTACGAGGTGAGGAGGAGTGGGTTGCTGGAGTAACTTAAAGAAATATTCCAAAAATGACAATTAGTGTATCACTTAATTACAACATGTCACGATTGTGCCTTCCGTCCTGTGGGGGATTAGCCCCAAACAGGTGCGTCTCATTTGTCATTAGCAATATTTAAGTTCCCCAACAGAACTAGGGGCTGGCGCTTACTCTCACCACTTCAAGACACACCGTTACACTACAAGAATTACAAGAAACATGTTGTGCTCTTAGACCTTCATAGAGAATGTAGCTCCCAAGAAGTATTTATCTGGTACAATGGAGTGGTTAGGGGATAAACCAGGTCTCTCACACGCTACCTCTTAATAAGGACTAAATAATAATATATTTTATTTAAAGGCCAACAAAGACCAACAGTCAGCATCCCAGCATTGCTGGGACCAGCAATGCATCTACCTTTCTTCTTGTTTTTATAAAGAAAATAATTGTATTTATACAAAGTATACAGGTACTTATTTTCTCTTCTTCTTCTATATGCTAGAGTAGCCTAGTGATCTTTATAACAACATCTTCCACATACAAAATATTGGTGTAATTAAGAGATTAGATGGAAATAAATATTTTTTATGCTTAGAATTCCACAACATTTACACTTGGTGAGGTTGCAGGGCATCCCTTGCTGTATGTAGCGTGTGTCGCACATGCGCAGTCAATGCACACAGATGACTACTGCATTAATCACTATGATCTTAAAATTGGCATCATAACCACTCCTCAGTTGTTGGTTAACTTGACCCATTTTTGAGTCACTTTGTTCAAGACGATCACTTTCTCTCCATCTTTCAGGCCCCTGGTATTGTATGCTAGTTGTGAGGGACGGTGGCTGCAAGTGTGAACACCTGTTTTCCTAATATTTGGCGCCATCTCTCTAGACCCTGAATATATGACGACCACACTTTTTTAGACGTATTTCAAGGAAAAAAAACACATCTTATATTCGGACCAATACTGTATTCCACAAAGTCAAATATAAGATAGAATGAGGTGGAAATCTTACTTTGTATACCTTTAACTACTTAAGTACTGTACATTTAGTCATCCTAACCTGTCCTCTGGTTCCCAGGTGTCTCGTCTCCTGCACACATTGCTGGACGTGTGTGAGCCGTTCTACTACGATCCGCTGGGTCTGGACCGCAATGTCAACTCCAAGAAAGCCATCAAGGTCTGTCAGCACAATGTTTTATTTATGGATTATGACATGGCAACTGGCCCAAGTTCACACTCAAACTGCCCGAAGGTGACTCACCTGCCCACTCTGAATTAGAAGCAAAAACATAGAGATTTGTCATTAGTCTTTTTACTAATTTACTCAGATTTTATGAGGGTAATATGTTTTCGAAACAGATGTGTGGCATTTTTTTTACCCAAAATCTTTTAGTTCATTTTCTTTCAGGGCGATTTTCACACCCAGAACTAAACAGCCCATTTAGAGTGTTTCATTCATATTATTAGTAGTTATAAAGATAGCTAATTCCATAGCACACACATTTTTTGCATACAGAAATAGTAGACATGCCCACATGCGGCCAATTTGCAATGTACCATACGACACTATGCATTTTTGCTGTGTGCATGGTTGTTATTTTTTACAGCAGACTAGACACATTTAGTGCATTGCTGCCTGTGTGAGGGCTCTACCGATCAGCGTGGTATAGTCAAAATCTATACCGTATGGAAAATTCATACTGGTGTACTTTCTATACCATTTAATGTATACTGTCCACCCCTAGTTTGGAGTAAATTTTTATATTATCCTTTTTTACACTCACCATTTGGCTCGTCAGCAAGTGAACAAGTTGCTGGTGGGGGACTGTCCCTACTGGGACCAGCAATGCATCTATCCCTGGGCCTCACTGTTCATCTGGGCCATCCTGCAGAACCGCAGCGAGATGGCCGTCTACTTCTGGGAGATGGTGAGGGACTCATAAATGCAATAAGCAATAACAAGATTGATTGCAATCCTTGCCAATACCTTTTCATTTGGATTTGTGTTGCACGTATGTATGCACGGAGTCACCCTCCTGAGAGTTGTGCATGTATTTTGCAGACAGGAGAATCTGTGCTGAGTGCTCTGTGCGGCTGTAAGATCCTGAGGGAGCTGTCCAAATTAGAGCACGAAAACGAGGCCAAGGTCTCCATGAAGGAGTTGGCCCAGAAGTTTGAGAACCTGGCCCACGGTGAGACATGGCAGACTAATTTACACCCACTTGTCCCCCAATTCAAGAACCATTGTTTTATATAGCTTCAAGTTTACCCCCTCTCTGTCCAGACGTGTTCAGTGAGTGCTATAAGAGCAGCGAGAGTCGCTCCTTCACTCTCATAATCAGACAGTCTCCGGTGTGGGGCACGGCTACCTGTCTGCAGATGGCTACAGCCGCAGACGCTCGCCTCTTCTTCAGCCATGACGGTGTTCAGGTTGGTCACGTGATGCTGTCTGAAAGCAGTGTGCTTGGCTTGGGATTAACACAGGTGGTTAGCTCCCAGAGCAGGGGATGGTCAGGTAGTGGTATCAGGTGTAGATTTTAATTATTCATATCAAGAATTAATACAAGATTGCATTACTAGTTAGAAGCTCAAATGGACTCAAGGACTACACACAGAAAACAATAAATACAGTATACTGTTCAGCCTACTGTACAATGTATATGATGCGCTGGTGTGAGTGATGTGAGTCATTTCTGGTATATTACTGGTAATTACTTAAAATTGGCATCATAACTTGTTGGTTAACTTGACCTACTAATATATATATATAAAGTAATGTGTATATATATATATATATATATATACAGGTATATATATATACAGGTATATATGTATACATTACTGTGAAAACG
>JAODLI010036076.1:0-18683 GCA_027575585.1 Percopsis omiscomaycus | reverse complement strand
TATATATATATTCTTTTAGAGTATATGTTGTTTGCTGACATCAGCACATTTTCAGTTAGGTGCTACTTATTTCAGCTTTAAAGCGGAGCCACCTTCCTACTGTAATTATTACTTACTGATTATTAAAATTATAAAAATGGAATGATATGACATTATAAGGTGTAGTAGGAAAAATGAGTCAAAATCAAAATTATTTGGCATTTATTGTTTCTGATAATACATTATTGATATTATTTTTATCATCATTTACACATTGTTATATATTTGATACCTAACTGACAGAGCCATACAAAATATACAGTAGTTTTATACTTTGTCATATTCATCATGAGCGTTAATTCATATTTGAGAAATGTTAAAAAAATAAAACAAAATGTGTCCGGTACTGTATACTGTTGATTTGTAAGCTCTTAAAAGGGTCTTAGTGAATGAGTCACGGTTTCCTATGACGATACAACACAACTTTTAAATGTGTCTTAGACCATCCATCAGTAATTTATAATAAAAATCAACTATAATCATGACACACAGAAAGAAGAATAAAAGCAAAAACCACATGCCAAAATACAAGTAAAAAAATAACTGTAATATATCTTAAATGTTAATTTACAAATTTCCAGTTGTAACAAGTCACAGGTTAGAATTTCAGCATTTCACTTCACTAAGTTGATGAGTTAAATAAAAACACTGTACGTCATGCCTTGTGCATCCGGCTGGAGTTCAACAGTTCTTTCATTCAGCTGATGCCATTTGTGGCCAAAAATATTTTCTGTTATTATATGTTGTAACACCAAAGACGCTTCGTGTTTTGACATGGCGACTCACAGAATGACACAAAGTAGGAGATTAATATCTCTAGCTAGAAGCTCCACCAACATGGCAACAACGTGTCAAATCGATGAGATTTGGAGACCCGTGCTTTGAGCACTCCTCCTCACAGCTCTGCCGGGTCGTCTAGCCGACTCACACCGGAGGCGGCCCGTTGGTGTAGCTGAGCATCGGATAGAAGGAATGGGCAAAGTTGTTGGACTGGACACAGGTGTAGTCCTCCTCTGACATCGGCAACAGGCAGGCGAAGCCCACCAGCAGCAGCAGGAAGAGCTGGATGGGCAGCGCCACCCAGAGGACGCGACGCAGGAACGATGAGCGGCGGTGCGCTGACGTCTCCGACTCAGAAGGGGAGGAAGCGTACCCAGCGTCGCTGGGAGACCTGTTCGCCAAGAACATAACACCCACCCCTGTTGAGCTGCCGGTAAAAGGCATTGAATACACGGTCTAGTCTCTGGGATATCGCCACTAAGCATTACCTGTTATAACCTGTTTGTTAGGATCACAAGGATAAATGCTGAACTGCCAAATAGAGCAATTTACATTAGTCTGACTCAATAAACGAAATTCACAGAAATGCAACTGAAATAGTTGTCCCATTCTATCTTAGCAGTATAAGTATTGTGTACTATGTTTCAATCCAAATAAGGTTAAGGATGTGCCAAGACAGTGTTTAATGGCCAATGATGGATGTCCGCCTAAAAGCAACGTTTGGACAGATAGTTGACACTGGTGATATACACACTGGCCGGGCGGGTTGAAACACACATTTACAAAGACACACGTCACAAAACAGTTTCTTCAATGCCTACATTCTGTGTATTTCTTCATCGCGGAACAGATACATGTGAGCTTGTGTTAGGAAAATTGACAAAAGGCATGCAGCAAGTTGTGTTGAGTAATACAAATTAGGATGTTTTGTGTCCTGTTGAAAAACGCAAAGCACGCCAAATCAGCAGCACAGCAATTAGGAAAGATTGTATGACAGCTAAGCTTTTTTTTTTTAAATAGTATTAATATTCACCATCTGAGTATACCACCATCCAAATATTTGTTTTAGGGACCCAGATGTTGTGACAAAAAAGTGCAAGTATGGTGCCTAACTTAACACGTTATCACATAACGTGATAACGGTGATAACAGTTGTGTCTGCTGTAAGATCACATTCCCTGTGCCTTTACTGAAAGTACCCCTTACCACGTCACAAATGAAGACCTGAGAGGCAAGACTCACAGATGGCAGATTGAAGGGGGGAGATGGTGGATAGTAAGTGAAATAGTGGAGCAGAACAGAGACAAAGATAAGACAAAGGGGAGGAGTTATGACACGCAAGAGAGAGAGAGAAACTGCAGCCTTTGCATTGTTCATTGCAGACATTTACTGGCTCGGCATACTGAGAGAAAAGGGTGTGTGCGCCATAGTGATAGCAAGGGAGCGTTAGATATAGAGAGTTACATGTACAGTAGGTAACTCCCTTTGGTTAGCGTTATTATTAAGCAGCCAGGGACATCAGCAGAACAGAGGTCTTCCGCTGTTCCCTATCAAGCCGCTTGGTCGAGCTACCGCTCAGCTCATCCCGCCGTCTACACAACGTGTCTAGACTCAGAGAAGATAATGGAATTCATTGGGCATGAGCAGAAAACTACAACCACGGTTTAGGCTGAGAATGGGCCGCGCCACTCTCGCATTCTGCCGTCTGAACATGAGCGGGCCTCCAAGTGCATCATGGGCCATGAGTTCCATTATCTCCCGGGTGTTCTAGAAACCAACAGAAAGGTACCTGTGGTGTGGACTGCTCACAGAGGGTCCAGGCTGTGACAGACTACATTTGCCCCGTTGCTGTTTGCAATGAACAGAGGGGTAAAAGAAAAAAAGTATGTTTAGGTCCAGGCAAACCAACACAAAAGCTACCGATGAAGGAAATTCCCCAAAATGAATGAGCAGCAACAAAACCATATGTGAAGGTGATAAGATAGTAACCCATTAGTAACTAATGAGGAATCTGGCCTTTCAAAGCACATGGGCAGACGGTTTGGGCTTCAGTGGAATTCAGTTGGAGACAAACCTGAATTCATCTAGAAAGTGGGATGCACACATTGCTTTGGAAACAAACATTAATAACATCATGCACATCTTAATAGCATTATTATGCTTATTTGGATTGATCTAGCCTCCAATATATAGAGCAATGTTTCCTTCTGAAAGATAAAACATAAAATAATATAAAGTACTTGGGGTCATGCGACTTTACCTAACAATAAAGAAATATCCTCATTCTGTCAGTTTAGCCATATCTTACAGCCAGTATTCCTCAGGATACGGCAGGAATAAGGGGCGAGCAGAACAGGAAAACTCCATTGGGAGTTAATGTGGCAGAAATCGTGACCAAAGGAAATATTGGGCTAAATAAAGAGACGCCTAGGGCTGAACTGAAAATAGATCGAGACACAACGAGTATCAGATAGGAGGTGAGAAGAAATAAATGTGGGAAAAAAAAAGGGGTTTTCCAGGACTTCGCTCTAGGAATAAGTGACATGCAAGGAGAGGTTGGGAACAGGGTGAGCGTTCAGAGGGGAGGTGTGGAGGTGTGGAGCGGCGTTGGGGTGTGAGACAAGACCTTAGGATGACGGGGGCCTTTAACTGGGCAACAGGGGCACATCGGGAGCGACCTAACAATGTATGGCTTCTCAACAGGTCAGTGTGGAGCGCTAACGCTAACGTTACCGATCGGCGGCGACTCGGCGTGCTCCTTCCGGACACGGGGCTGAGGGAACCAGACGTATCCAGGTCATCAGCAGACGACCAGGACGACAGATCCTGGGAGAGTGCACGAGAGAGAGAGAGAGAGAGAGAGAGAGAGAGAGAGAGAGAGAGAGAGAGAGATAGAGAGATGTACAGAGAGCTCCATTCAAAATCTTTTGTGGTATAGGCAGTGCCTACAGGTGTCAAATTAGTTACAAATTTTCCTAACACAGCTGCCACCTTCAACCAATCAGAACACCCAACACAGGCAGAGGTCTTCCTAAACTCTCCTAAACTGAACAACTTGACTGGACTGAATTTCTCTGACCGTTGGATTGAGTTTCTATTGAGGGTTTCCAGACTGATGAAGCACAGTTGATACTACAGGTGGATGAGCACTCCGCCCCCACACAACATGAAAAGCAGTAGGCCTACACAGCGTCCAGTACCTGTTGACTGCTGGTGATGTCCAGGATCTTGGCCAGCTCCCGCAGGTCCCGCGTCACTTCCTTCAGCAGCAGTTTGAGGCGGTTCCCGATGACGTGGACCTTCTCCTTGGCCTCCAGACAGTCGCTGCCCTGGGAGTTTACCAGCAGCTGGAGGGACATGTCTTGGAGAGACGCTACCTTCAGCTGGGAGTCCAGGAGCTCCTGACGGATTTGCTTTGGGAATCACATACAATTACAAGTAACTTGTTTAAAGCTGCAAAGGATACAATTTTATGTTAAAATAGCACTGCAATTGATCTCCCCCAGCCTTAGTGAAACCAACAACATAAGAGGAGGCTTGGTTGGGACTTGCCCATACAAGTGTTTATGTACTGGATAGTACAGTGGCAGGAAATATAGATGCATGGAAAAATTATACAGAATATGTATAATCAGGAAGAGCTCTCAAGCCTCACTGTCTTCGAAAGACCTTTCTGGTGAAAAATGTAACAACAAATAAAAGGTCTGCTGATGGTAAAAAATATACTGTACTTTGACAGCCTTAAAAACAAACAAACAAACAAAAAGAGTGCAGTTGCATATCTTGCCCAGAGTGGCCGCCCAGGGGCTCAGTACTGTCATTTGAGCGTACCGTAAGCGTTTTGTGGTGTTCATGAAGGGTGTCGCTGTCCTGGATGGGATCAATGGGAACCACCTCATTCCTCCTGCGGTCAATGTTTTCAAGCCACAGGAGAAGACCATGGCTCATCTCATGGAAGTCCTATTGACAGACACATTCGGGACATCAGTCTGTTTGGAGGTTACGCTATTACGCTATTACGACATTATTGGATACCAATTTATGTGTTATTATTTTTTTTAATTTTTTCACACTTTCATCTAATTTTACTACAGGACTCTGGTTTTTAATAATTATTATGTACTCAATGAAACGTTCAATTACAGTATGTAGTCTTATATCCATAATTAGCATACTGTATTTATTCCATCAGGAATGCAATAGTTGCATACTTGTAGTTTGGTCTGATCCATCGTCCTCTCTGTATTTTTGAGTCTCGGTTGTCTAGGTTGTCCACCTACTTGACACTGCATGAGTGCTTCCTGCAGTGAGGATCTCCAGTCCTCCAGCGAGCCGCCCAGTTTTTCCCAGTGGTTGTTCATGTCTTTGAGTTTGGCCTGCAGCTCTCTCGACTCCTCTGTGTCCGACTGTGTGAACTCAGCGCTGCACAGGTTAATGGACAGCACGATGGCCTTGCGCTTGTCTAGAGACTTCTGCAGCTCCTGTATGGAAACAATGGTGGCATTGTATAATTTATGCAGTGTTTTCCTATGGTTTCCTTTCTTTGCCCTTCACCCAATTCTGAACAGACGTGAATGGCAGGTGAATCTTTATTGTAGATGTGACGAGATGTTAATCTCGGGTCACCTTGAGCTTCTTGATGCGTAGCTTGATGGTCTGGATGTCGGTGCTGAGGTCCAGCCTCCTCTGCTGCTCCAGATCCTCCTCGGTCTGACCCAGCCACGCCCACACACTGTTCAGGTCCGAGTTCAGCTGCTGCCACTTCTGCTGGTTCTGCTTGGTACGCAGCTCTTTGCTAAGATCCTGGGCCTGCAGTAACTCCCAGCGCTCGATCACCCCTGGGGCACAGGTTTGAAGTCAGGGAATGGTTGTCAAACTATTTGGTTAATCTCACTTGGCGACGTGTCGCCCATCACATTGGTGGCAGTGTCAACCTGATGTCTGGGATTCTGAGCTGCTGGGGTCAGCCAGTCCAGACACAGTGTCCTCCTCTTCTTTCAGCTCAGAGCCAATCCTCTTCACTGTGTCAATGCTGCCCCGACACTCTCCCATCAGACGCATCTACACGTCAGTAGAGCAATAGCATGTCACTCATATTCTCTGCATTCATCGAATCGAATGGAATCAGGGTGGTTTTTACAATGTTTTACAATGGAAAAAGGAACATTTACTAATGGAAAAGTCCCATAGTGATAGACACAGTGATAACGCAGGGAAACTAGGAAAAATAGAACACACTATATACTGCATGTTATCACAAAATCACGTAAAACAAAACGTTGAGGCCTTTCATAGGAAACACTCACGTATCCCATATAGGAGGCATCCAGCTCTGCGCTGGTGGGGGTGCGGCTGCGGGCGCTCTCCGGTTGCTGCAGGAGGAAGCGGCTGGCGTCCGGGGGGTGAATGTTTGAGTCCGACGAGCCCACCTCTCCTGTTGGCACAACATCAGTTGGTCATGAATGCAGTACAAAGACTCCACTATGTTCAAGCATGTAATGGAAAATGTGTTTAACATCCCTGGAATCGGCAAGTCATTTCTGTTTTAGAAAAAAACAATGTAATCAACAATTCCAGTTTCTGACTCCTGAATCCAGATATGTTCCTTGTGAGATTCAATAGCATGCTTTTCTCTGAGACACAAAGTGCACGTTAAAAACTCTAAAAGAGGGTTAGCTATATGTCACACAGCACACCGCAAGTCAAAAACGTAGGAAAGAAAGCTAGTTAGAAAAAAAGGATTAGGATGAATTCCATTTCCACAAAAAAAAAAAAAAAAAAAAAAAATCACAATATGGAAATGGAATTGACCCTAATCCCCATGTTAGAAAAGGTTGGGTTACACGTCTGCTTAGAAGCTAAAAGTGTGTTTGAGATAAAAGGAAAATCAAAACACAAATCAAATCCAAGCCGGTGAGCATGAGTGAGTTTTCACTCCTAATGTGCTTGTCACTTCTGCCCCCGAGCACACGTGGCATGCTAAGGGGGGGCCTGGTGTTCCCTACCAGTGGTGGACTTCAGTGTTTGTTCTGTTAGTTTAACATAGGCCTCAGGGCTCTCAGGTATCACTACATCTGCAAAAAAACATTATACAGTTCACACATTCAACACTGGGAATAGTATTCATAAACAATTGCTGTTGCAACATAAACAGTATTATTATTTAGAATATTATTTAGATTTTCTAACTGGACAACATGGCAAACAGCACTTGAAGCTTTAAGTCTCCAAAAAAGTGTAATCTATGGTTAAAAAACAGTTATGATAATGTTAAGAAGATGACGTTATTTGTTGTTTGGCGACAAAACAAATGACTCCTCAAAGATCTTTATTGAATCCTGTAGGTCTGTGGTTCTCAATCTTTTTGACCCTTGACCCCCATAACGAAGATGTTACTATTTTAATAGTATAAACGTCAAACACAGTTTAAATATCCACAAATAGCACAACATATAAAGAAAATTAGAAATAAGTAAAGAAATAATAAAGAAAATAAATAAATTCCCTGCCCCCTAAGCGCATCTTGGCTCACAGTTTAAGAACCACCGCTGTAGAGAAATCTGTATGTATTTACGTTGGCTTGCATGCAAATGTACTGTACATGTGTACTGACCGGACAAGGCCGAGGCAGACCGCTGGAGGAAGTCTCCTTCCTCGCTCTGCTGTTCCCTCAGGGCCCTGCTGGCGCTCTCCAGCCCACGGCTCAGGTCGTAGTCGTGGTCCCATTCCAGCGGGATGGAGTCCACGCTGGCAGGGGTGTCCCTGCCCGAGCGCTCGGCCCGGAGCGGCGCTGCCAGGGAGGCTGAGCGGCTGGAGGAGGCCAGTGGAGAGAATAGGCCGTCCCCAAAACGCTCGCTCCACGGCAGGCAGGACAGGTCGCTGGGCTCCTCCAGCTCCAGCTCCCGGTCAGAGAAGGACACTTCCGTGGCATCGTCTGTGAGCTAAAGAAAAGACCCACGCTATGTTAGGTTTCATACACCTAATACATACAACTAGGCTGATTTTAGTTGATGAAATAGAAAATATAATATAAATATAAAACACAAGTTTTATATTTTACAAATGTAAAACACAAGTTTTATATTTGAAGTATATTGAATATTTAGTTTATGTGTATTTGTTTCCTTTCCAAAGCACGTTTCAGCTAATAATAATTAGTAGTTAAATTTTTCAAAATGTATCGTTAATGAATACAGTACATGATGTTATACACAGTATATGTCCAATGTCTTCAGTTCTATAATCTGGGGCCTCACCGGAAGGCGGATGAGCTTTTTGTAGTAGCGCTCCACCCGCCCGAACACCTCCTGACAGTAGCGTTGCAGCTCCTCCAGCTCCTCCTCAATGACAGCCGCATCCAGCGGCTCGCTCTTCTCTATCAGAGTCTCCCCCTGCTGGAAGATGTGCTCAACCTTGGGTGTGGTGAGGGATATCTCCTGTTGGAAGGCCTGAGGCGACAGGGCAGGAAGCAAACAGATCAAGCACACGCTCATTCCATGACTAATGCTAAATGTAAGGCCTCGGATTTATGCTGCGTTCATGTGCGCTGGAAACTGGGGATTTTCTACTGGGAACTACCTGCTTCGTAGTGCTCAAGCAGTTGAGGATGGAATGGATGCCTTCATGTTGCTTTCATTACAAACGTCGCCATGTGGCTTCTTATAGATTACATAATTGAGAAGTTTAAGCGCCAAGAAAGCCCGGACTTTATAACTAGGAATTATGTGTTGGTGGGCCGTTGGCAGTGGATTTATCCTACGGACAAGTCAGAAACATCCCAGTTCCTACTTCCCACTATCACGAACGCAGCATTAGTAGCTCTGCCAAGGATGTAATGTTTTGGCTTCCGCCTGTCTATTTGGTAGTGAACAAACTATCTAAAGTTCCCAAAGTTTCTAAATGGATTTTCATCACATTTTGCGAACAGATTTCCCATGTCAGAGGAAATACATGGAAATTCGAAGCTGATGAGTATCTTCAAAAGGATATCATAATTCTTTTCTGTTTGCATTATATATTGTATATACTATTAGATCACAAGTAATGCTGGATTAACTGGTTCAAATTTGACCCCAACACTTTGTATCGGGAGAGGGGTTCACTTAAGTTCAACAGAAAAAACACTTACCCTAAGCTGTTTTATCTTGGCCTGAATATCACACTCTGAGAAGTGTTCGATGTTGGTCAACTGCAAGTCCATCTCTGTCAGCCACACCAGGACACTGTCTCTGGCCGTCTCAAACTCTTCTCTCTGACTAATAAAGTGCTGAACAAATCAAAATAGACGGGATCATGTGGATGTTTGAGTATTTTACTGAGTATTGAGTATTATTTCCAGGTTTTACATCACGGAAAATTGGTCATTTAATATGTAATATTCATTTAATAATATTCATTTAATATGTAATATGGATTAATATATGTGATAGATAGATTTAATTAACTCTCTTTTTAATTAATGCTCTCTTTTTGTCTGACCCCAAATCCCAAATGGCAAACTAATGAAAAATGAGATAGTAGATAATTAATTCACATAATTGCACTAACTCCATTACAAAGATAACAAAGGCATTATTGCACTGCTGTTAGTGTGTATTTATGCATTCATTCTGTAAAGTGTGTCAACCCAGTACTCCCATATGTATTAAATGTTGATTATACCTTTAGTCTGCGTAGGATGGATGCCACCCTCTTCTGCAGGTTGTCCCATCTCAGATTGGCATCATTGGCCATGCCCCGCAGCTGACAGGACGAGTCGGTCCGGTTCTCCCTGGCAAGGCGGCGGTACTGTTTGTTGATCAACTCAAGATGTGTCAGACCTTCATGGACTTGCCTCTGGAAGGTCTAGAGAACCAGACACGAGATACACAAGAGAAATTATATCTCTGGGGCTCAGTTGGTAAAGAAAGGGGCTAACAATTCTAAAGTTAGGGGTTGGATGTTCACTGAGGTCCCTCATACTGAATAAATGTTTATTCCATGTAAAACTACATGGAAATGTTTTTCAGGAAAATGGATTTATGACGGTTATACCTCAAATTTCTTTAGTTCTTCTTTGGCAACAGTGTAGAGAACCCCAGAGGAGTTGGCCAGTGCAGCAGTCCTCTCTGAAGTGGCCAGCCACTCCTCAAACCGTGCAAAGTCATCCAAGAACTTCTGCCATAAACGCCACGTTTCCTCAATCCTAAAACAGTGAAGAACAGGCAAAACATAGTTATGACACTATTTCTGTACAATAAATCTAAACACCAGTTAAAATTTGCATCACTATCTTAACTCAACTGAAATTAACGATTAAAGATTAAAGAAAGAAGGAAAGAAAAAAAAAGGCAGAAAGAAAGAATACATGGTGAAATCCAGGAAATTAAACAGAAAAATGACCTGAGAGCAGAAAAGAAAGAAAGAAAACCCTCTAAAAAATCAAGATCCCTGGCAGGCATGAAGGCGCCATGTTTGGTTTTCCCACGATCAGAGTGTCAAGACCTTGGACCTGTCCGTTGCTTACTTGAGTCTCCTCTCCATGGACAAGGCACAGATGCTCCTCCAGCGGCGGTCCAGGCTGCGGGTGGCATGCTGGATGGAGTCGCACTCTGCGTCCGTGGCGCAGGCATCACAGTCATGCAGGAGCACCTCGCACAGGTTCAGCACGGACGCAACGCCTGTGCTGTGCTTCTCTATGTCACGCTGGAGCTCCTGGGAGAAGAGAAAGCCACATATACAGTACCAGTCAAAAGTTTGGACACACTTTCCCATTTCAAATATTTTGAGCCATAGTATATTTTTACAGTCTATTACATACTATTTGGTTCAATTTCCATTTCCCTTCTAAAGAGAGCTCATTAGAATCAGTGGGTTTAGTGCATGGCTGGAGCAAATACCTAATTTGATTAATTGATTAATGAATTCTTTACATTCTGAAGCTAGTTTGTCCACCTCTCTGCAGATATTGTTTACCTGCTGCAGGTCCAACTTCCTCTGGATCTCCTGAAAGTCACAGGAGTCGTAGGCGATGGGATTGGACAGATGAGTCTCGATGTGGGCCAACCAGGAGCGCAAGCTGCTCATGTTCTTGTCCAGCTGCTGCACAGCCACAAGGGTCTCCTTGAGCTTCTTCACGCTATAAATGCAGTTCATGGATAAATTAATCTCTCCACAGGGCACCCAATGGGAACACCCAGTGGGCTGGTGGGCTGATCCCAGGCATGGGGCTCATCTACCATCCTTGAGCGAGATATCTAACCCCTACCTGCTCCTTCATAGCTGTAACTGTACTCAATGCAAGTTGCTTTGTATAACAAGTGTCTGAAACAAGACAATGTTAACTATAGAATAGCCAATAATTACAGAAACAATGAAAATTGGGCACAAGCTCAAGACCAACTTAATTATTTCTTTCGATTATTGACTGTTTGAGGAGCGAATGATAACTTTCGAGTAATGTTGTGGAAATGCATAGGTAAAGTAGCCTTGTTACATGATGCTGCGCTTATTCTGGAAGAATGTTATGTGCTTGCAAAAACTGGTGGTTAACCGGTTCAACTGTTGACAAATGTACTAATTGAAATTGAAAAAGTCGCTTTGGATAAAAGCGTCTGCTAAATGCTGTAAATGTAAATGTAAAATTAACTTCCTAAGGGTGAAAAGGGTCTCCCGTGTTCTCACCGAGCTCCGATGAGGTCCAGCAGGTGCTGCCAGCGGTCGTTGACCTTGCAGAGCTTGTGCTCAATCTCAGAGGCCTTGGCGTCATGGCTGGCCCTGGCCAGACGCTCTCCCAGCTGCTGTAGCTGCAGCTTGTTCTCCTCAGACACCAAGATCTCCTCCTGATAGTCCTGACATGGACATCAACACAATAGTGTTCAAACTGGCTTGGGTACAGTAATGGAATGGGCACATCGCAGTCTTCGCTGAAATCATTAAAGAATGTACAGTGTGGGCTTTTCCTTACTTCCCTTCCAGGGACCAATAGATGGCATGCAACATTGTCACTCATAGCCTACGAAGACCAAAACTATAATTGGCTTACTGACTCACGGCTCACTGACTCTCCCCCCCCATGCGGTGCATTACAAATAGTGGGTATTGCAGCGGCATGTAATTTCACAACAAGTAGCTAAATAATATGGGTAGGCCAATGCAATATTTTCTCCCACATTTCGCACATAAGCCAGCGAGTTTCACCTAAAGACCGATATTTAAGAAGATAGGTTGAGGAAGACACAAAATCTATTTCATCTATTCTGACACTATTAAAGTTGCATAGCATACATTATCAGATTTGCAGCACCGTCTGGTCACAAGATGTAACTACTGTATAATCTTTATTTTTAAATATTTTATAAGAAAAAAAAAAGTAGAACCACTAGACTGGCTAGCTCAGTCGGTAGACTTTTAATCTCAGGGTTGTGGGTTCGAGCCCCACGTTGGCTGCTACCTTTTCTCAGGCGCCCCTAGTGTATCTTTACCTTGCGGAGCTTGTCAATCATCTCCTCGATACTGGTGTCGCCATTCTGGGACACCTTGCTCTCCATGTGGGTGAGCCACTCACAGAGCTCCTTGTACTTCTCGTTGAACACCGTCCACTCATTCAGCTTCTCGCTCACCTGCTGTCTGCGCAGTGACAGCTGTGAACACACACACACACGCAAACACATTACCTAAAAGCATGTGAACTTGGTAAACATGGTCAAACATGAATGTTGTTTAAACTGCATACCGCGCATACTTAATACTGCATACCTAAAAGACAATAAAAGCACATCTTATAAAGGAAGCAGCAATGTTATAATACGTTATGACACAGTTACAGTTAATAGAACATTTCCTGTGTGCGGCTTTTATCATCTCTGCACAGGATGCACCATCAGAAAAATCTACGTCCTGTTTTGTGTTGAGGTTTCAGGTCGAGTCACACTATGCCAGTTTGAATTTGCATGAGGTCTATCCAACTGTGAATAGGACATATATACCTCTCTTCCTCAACAACACACTTCTATAGGTGTAATTGAGAGGAGACATAGCCAGTGAAATGCCTGGCTACTGATATTTATCACATGGAAGACAGAGTTCAATGTGATACTGTAATGTCAAAAAATGCAGTGTTTTAAAGACCTACAGTAGTACAGTTGCTTTTTGTTGGACACCAGCACCACCTTTTGGTATCACCCAGCAAGTGCAGGTACTATTCAAGTTTATTTTGAAGAAAATGACTTCACTCTACTCTCTTGAGTCATTTTAATCTATAGTGTGGTTGATAGTCATACTACTACCACTACTAAGTTGAAACATATATTTGAACTGTATCTAATTTAAGTGGCTGAAGAGTTGTTGTAATGTTTTCTTTTCAAGCCAGGTTGAGGGCTGAAGGCCAACTGTCGTCCAGTTATCAGTGATCTTTGGTTATAATGCTAGTCTGGGTCAGACAGCTGTTAACATGTACCTGATGACAGATTTCGTCCCATTGCCGATGCAGGAGCTCAATGCGTTCCTGCAGGACAGACAGGTCCTCAGCACTAATGTAGCAGGACAGGGACTCCTTCAGCACCGTGAGATGGGTTAGGTCTTCTGTCCAGCCATTAAACGTGTTCTCCAATTCCTGTCATTGACCAATAGCATGAACTATTGATATGCTTTATATGATACACACTTTGATTCCAGTCTAAAGTGGCATTTGCTTTATGGATGTCAGAAATATTCAAATAAACGCACAAATTAATAGAATAGAAATATGTTAATTGTTTGTAAAAATGCAATGAAATTATTTTGAAATACGACAACATCTATAAGTGTAAGCTCATCAGGTAAGGCTTTCCTTTGGGGGCAGAACAGCAAAGCCCAAATCACCGTTGGTATTTATTCTCAACTAACTAGACATAAAACTGTTCTAGACTTTGTTCTATGCCAGGAATGCCTTTCTAAGAAAATGTTAAATTAATTTCCTAATCTAATGAGACAAAATAGGTCAGACACAGAACAGGCATTGTGTTGGGCATGAATTCAGATTTGTTCCGGCAATTAAAAAGAGCCAAAAAAAGTCCACACAACAGATCATTGTTCTAAACTTCTTATTAACCTGTTAACACAAATAGTTTGAAACATGCTCAACAAAAGAGCCTATTCACATTGATACGGTGATGTATTTCATGTATTATCGTGTGCTATTTCATTAGTCCCAAAAGCACAAATGTAATGGTTTCTGATTCCATTCTGTCCACGGAGAATGCAAGCAACAGACACAACACTATGAAGTTCTCAGGCCTTTGGTCTAGCATGGCATATTCCATATGATAATTGTTTTCTGAAAAAAAAAAGGTATGAAAACTGCCATGGATTACCTTGCAGCGCATTTGTTCCGCCTGTAGATCTTCGTGGTGGTCAGGTAGAAGCTGGGAAAGCTGGCGTTTGAAAGCTCGCAGCTTCTCCAGTGACCCTCCAATACCTCTCTCACACCGCTCCCAGTCCTGTATATCACAGCGTGTCACACCTCTATCCCCACGACTGTATTCAGTATAACTATACAGGATTGACTGTACATGAAAAGGTACAACCAGCGCTCCACGCCCTTCCCATTCCTTCACAACCCACCCCTAACAATCACAAACAAGTCTCTAACACTGTGTGTAAGATGATACGTAGGGAAAGGTTCTGAAGGGATAACACCTTTTCTGCATCTGTTTCGGGCAAATGTGACCTTGCGTGTTCTGCTGGTTGCACTCATTCCTGCACAAGTGGCCCACTTTGGGGCCTGCACTGTAGTGGGTAGTGCACTGTGGGTAGTGCACTGTGGGTAGTGCACTGTGGGTAGTGCACTGTGGGTAGTGCACTATGGGTAGTGCACTGTGGGTAGTGCACTGTACCTTTAGCAAGTTGGCAAGCGCTCTCTTCTGTTGGTCCAGGCAGACGTTGGCTCGTTTCCAGCGCTCCTGAATGTCGGTGAGTTCTCCCTGGAGGGCCACCTCCGCCCGGGTGTCCGCCGAGAGGAGCAGCTGCCTGCCGGCCTCCACCGTCAGGATGTAGCTGCCCTGCTGGCGCTGCAACACCTTCTCCTTCAGCTGGACCAGAGAAACGCGCAGGCAGGGTTGAGTTACGCAGCTTCTACATCATGCACACGTGTGATGCTTTCCTCGTCCGCCAGGGTTTGCGCGTCGTAAACATACAGTATCTCTACCTGTAGACAGACCTAGCTACTCGAGTGTGCCAAAGGTGGAATGGTGCTAGCCTTGTGTGAACTACGCAAGGTTTGTGTTTGCTAAGGCTATTTACATTATATTCACCTACATTTACATTTACAGCATTTAGCAGACGCTTTTATCCAAAGCGACTTACAATTAGTACATTTGTCGACAGTTGAACCGGTTATCCACCAGTTTTTGCAAGCAGTTTTTATTTCAAACCATATCTTTGATCATGTTCAGAAGTACAGAAGTGACTAGACAAAATGTAACTTGTAAACAAAACAAAGCTACTGATAATAGTTCTCCAATGTCCAAGAATTCCTTATACAATTTGTCTCAATCGACCTGACAGGTTTTTTTCAGCAGGTGTAGTACAAGAACCTTAACACAGGAAGGATGTTTAACACATTAACACCTTAACACATGTGCGTAAGCTTGTTGAGTACCTGAACAGCGTCCAGCATGGAGCGGGTCTGCTGCAGAGGGACCGTGGCCCCGGCCTGCAGAGCTTCCGTGGGGAGCGAGACCTCCGCCAGCCATTTGCGCAGCTTCTCCGCCATCTCCCTGTAGCGCTGCCACTGTCGGATCAGACCGTCAATGATGCCCCGCCTCTGCTGAGCACGGCGCACCACACCCTGCCACTGGTTGCTCAGCAGCGCCAACTTCAGGTTGAACTCGTCTCTGCAAGGAGTGACAGTACTGAGGTACACTTGATGATATTTGTAATCATTGTGATAATGATAAATAAAGGGAAAATTGCTTTCTTAAGTCACATTAATCCATAGATATGTTTATGTTTTGGCTAAGTGTGATGTGGTAAATGCATATGCTCTAAAAATATATATAATTTCACTCCACCATCTAGAAGCTGTGACTAAATTCCAGAAAATATATTTATTTGTATTCAAAGTAAATAATGTCACCACTTGAAGATCCACTCTTGACTATTTGTTACATTTGTTACAGTAAATATAAAGAATGAGGTTTTGGAAGTTTTACCTGTCATCTACTTGTCCCTGTTCCAACATTCTCTGTCCATCACTGATTATAGAATGAAGGATCTGCTGGCGACTGAACATCTCAGCCTGGAACAACTGAAACAACGACAGACAGTGTTATTAATACACTAAAGAAAAAACTAATAAATAATGTGGTGAAAATGTAATGTCAATCTTAATCAAATGAATTCCCTGTGTCTGACACTGAGAATACCAATTTAATTGCTTTACACCACCACTGTCTCAAAAGCACTTTAGAATCATTCTATGATTTAATTTCTTTATATTTAAAGACATTTTTAACTGCTCATGCGTGGACTGTTAAGAGTATAAAGATTTTTAGATTTTTTTATCTGAGTTCAAATGTTCCCACAGCTGTCAATCAATTGAGCTAAACTGTCAGTTAATGGATGCTAGCATATTGTGATGACACACTTGTCAGGATGTAACCACCCCAGTTAATATAAATTAGTATAATAACCTCATGTGCTTTCTGCTGCTCCATCAAACTCTGGTAGTTTCCAGATATTTCTACTGCTAGGTTCTCCTCTGTTTGAACCAGGAACTCCATCCAGGTTTCACATTTCTCCAGGAAGGTCTGTTGCTGCAGCAAGAAAGACTGAAGTTTGCTGGAAAGAAACCAAATAGCAGTTAAAGGGGTGGAGTTCAAAGCGACCCATTGAAAACACTTACTCCAAAGAGACTGGCAACGAGACATAAAACATTGCTTGCGTTCCTTTAATCAATTGTATATTTCAGGTATGTTTTGTTTTAACAATTTGGAAGAAAAGGGCATCGGTTAATGCCAGTTAACATCTTGAGTTAACTTCATGATGGCTTTATTTGTATGATGTTAAAGCTGAGTGGGTGTACTTACATCATGACATGATTTTGGACCGCCATGTGTAGTATGTAGTGTGTGTGTGTGTGTGTGTGTGTGTATGTGTGTGTGCGCGCGCGTGTGTGTGTGCGTGCATGCATGTGTATCCTACCTGAATCTCTCCGAGGTCTGCGCCGAGGTTGAGGACCATCTCCGGTTGAGGCTCTGCATGCGTTTGATCTCAGCGTCATAGAGAGGCAGCCGGTAGCCCAGCTCGTTGAGGCGCTCCAACTCAGGAGCCATGCTGCTGAATTTCAGGATCAGCCTCTGTAGGAGCAGGAACAGGAAATGTTCTTGTGCTTAGACTACCTGCCTACCGAGCCTAATATTGACCTAGGACTAGACAATCACTGTCTGGCAAAGATAGTTAGCTAATATAGATATAAATTGAGAGAGACATAATTCTATGAAACGAGACAGCCATCTACAATAGGTAAATATGATACACTATACAATAAACTTGTATAGTGTTAAATAATAAATACAATTTGTCTCAGGCTAGCTCGATAGAGAAATAACCTTGAGCTGCTCCATGCGGTCTTGGATAATGGACAGGTCTGAGGATCCGTTGGGATCCTGGAGCTTCAAAGCCTCTTCAGCTTCTACGATCCAGCGCCCCAGAGCATCCAGCTGGTCATTGAAGGTCTCATAGTCCTGGACCCCAGTCTGGAGGAGAAAACACAACACAGAAAGAAAATTGCTCACCTAAATGTATAACTTATCATTGCTTCACATTCTGTATTGTAACGGTTAAATATACAGTATGATAGTAAAGGTTTCACCTTTATCTGGCCTAGATGACCAATTAATTAATACGTATTAATGAATTTATACATTTCTCACATAAAATGTATAAAATAGGATTTACACTACATCTGACACATGTATTAACTTAATCTATAAGACTAATAACATTGCAGGAAGAATTGAAAAGGTTACATTCAGTGAACTGTACTGCAAACATTACACTACAGGCGTTGTTCAGAACATCCTGAATGGAACAAGCATTATGTAAAGGTGCACTCATTTCACCTCAACCTAGCGTATATGGTCCTATTGTTATGAAGGTATGTGTGACGTCCCTGGACCCTGTGGCCAGGGCCAGTATTGCCGTGCTATGCTATTGCTATGTCTTGTTGCCGGTCCTGGTGGAGGCTTGGCTGATTGGGGATTGGGAGCACCTGGGCCACACCTGCTCACCTGCTCTCCAGCGAGTCTCATTCTAGCAGCACACCATTTGACAGAGGCTCCACTTTACATTTAGTTTTATTATGTTCTTTGCTCTTGACAACATACACGCCTCTCCGTTCTCAACCACATTGTTTGTTTGTTTTATTAAGATTTTGTGTATCTGTTGGGCTCCCTGTTTTGAGTCGCAGACTGTAAAACTGGAGAGGGGAGGGTGGAGTCTGTTTGGATTGAGATATTTTGTCTCTTCATCGTGTCAACCTCCCTTGGTATGCCTTTAACTGGTTAACTGACTGAGTGAGGATGGGGACTCCTGGGAAGCTAAAAATGATTCCTACAGATCTCCAGTGTTTTACCTGAAGGGTGGTGAGCTGCCGGGTGAGCGCCTGCTCCACGGCAGCCAGCCGCTGGGCGAGGGAGAGGTGGTCTGACTGGATGGCTGAGGAGGCCGAGGTGTCCACCTGCTGTTTCAGCTGATCTCCCAGCTCATGCAGCACCTGCAGGGAAGCCTGCACTGGGGCCTGCGACCGGAGCAGCTCCTGAGATGGAAGAACCGTGGGGTTTAAGTGTATGCTTTAGAGTGTAAAGGGACCATGACCCATGCACCTGGCGCGGGGGGGGGGGGGG
>JAODLI010036057.1:0-18687 GCA_027575585.1 Percopsis omiscomaycus | reverse complement strand
GTCCCTCGCTACCCCTGGTGGCGGGAGTTTTAACAACACAAAATAATAAACATTAAACCAAATGGCTCTCACAGTTGCTATACATTACTTCTACATTAGCAATATTATGAGTAGTCTAGTATTGTTTTACTATACATCTACAGTATTATTATTTTGCTCTTTGCGGCGAAACATCTTACCTCATGTGTTCTTCATCACCAATCTCATCACAGTCATCGTCGCCGCCACAATCATGGGTCTTCATCGACCCATGGTGTGCAGTGCTCTCAGGACAGAACGCGGCGCTGTCAGCCATTCCATTCCCTGATTTGCTATTCAAACCGGCTAGCCAGATAGGCTAGCCAGGAGTACAGTGAAGGCCTGAACAAAAACCTTCTCTGAGGACACCGCGCTGATGGTTGTTCTACCGTGTGATGAATAAAGAAACAAGAGTGCTGTAGCAGTCCTGCGAGCCCGTAAAAGCCTGCCCGATATAACAACCAGGGCTTCTTTTTTCTCCACCACAAACAGGCGCAGATTGACTAGCTTCTAACACACACACACACACACACACACACACGTTCCTTGACTAACAGCACCTGTCCAACTTGCCAACCATGACAATGCATCAGCCAAATGAAATCCAGACGAACTGGAAAAAATCCCCCTTTGTTTTCGTAAACCGTGGAAGCTATCGCTGGTGACAAGTCAACAAACCATATGCAAGCACAAATGTGTGCCCCCCCCCACCACCACCACCACCACCCACATATCAATTCAATTCACACACACAAACATGGGCACAGACAAGTTCCATGGCCCTTTTCTCTTCAAGTAATGAGAAATTGGTTGGACTGTAGTTTTGGGCCGTGAACTGCTGCCTGCTCTTTGATACTGAAATGTAATTAGCTTTTGAAGTGATTCCAGCATCATCCCTCAATGAAGATTGTGAGAAGCAATCACAAATGTGTGTGCTTCGTGTGTATTCCTTTAGCACTGACACGCCAATTAGGGGAAAAACTTTAAGCAAAACATCAAACACCTGAGCTCTTATTTCCTTCATTATAACACAGACTTTCTCATCTTCCCTGCTTTCCCCCATGACACTTTTGACACCTCACACCACTCCAAAGTCTGAAACATGACTTAAAATCCATTAATGTATCAAACTCTCATTACAGTACAGCATAAGAGAGCAATAGATTCTTTGTTTTCTTAGTAGCTCTTGTAGCAATGTAGTAAATAGATTCAAATCTTTCTCTGAACTCAACACTGTTTATCAGTTTTAGGAAAGGTATCAGTTTTAGGAAAGGTAAATCGGGTTTTCTAAAACCTAGATTTATCAGACTGTTTAGGGTTGCATAAAGCAGTGATGGGCAAAATGGGTTCTGCATAGTATTATATTTAGCACTGTTCAGCACTTAAAAGTCTTAATTGTGACCAATCAGTCTCGTGCGGTATCATAATTCTTCCTTCTCACTCTGAGATTATAAAAAAAACAAGCATCATTTTTGTATTAACTCGGTAAGCTACTGTATAGCAGAAAAATGCACATTTATTCATAGGAAAAAGATTGTAGCTGTAGTCAAATGTTTCTTATGCACAGAATTTAACATTTGTATAAAAACAGGTGGATGAAAACCCCATTTTGGACTGTCTCCCGTTACCAACAGTGGATGAAATGCACCTCAAAAATGCGCTGGCAATGTGCTTGTCTATGTAACGGAACGTTAGCTACATACTGTATTCTCTGGTTCCTAGCTACCTGCCTACCTAATAGCTTTCATCCATCACACCACAATCTAGTCTCAGTTGGTGCCACATTGTCAAGGTGGGGCAATCAGTGGCCTTCAGGGCCATGTCTCCACCCTCCTCCTACCACAACCAGAGACCCCTTTGGCCCAGAACATATAATGCAGGCTGAACAGCAACATATTTGGCATCATTAATACAACATTAATATATACTCTATAATTTGAACACTACACTGAAAATGTGTCACCTAAAAATAATCTATTTGCTCAGATTTGGCATTAATGTGTTTAGCTATATTAAAATGAAAAACGTTAATACAATCATTAGCAGGACTCAGGAAACCAAGGTGGATGCAAATGCAGATTTGTTTAAATGAAAACACAGCAATGAACAGATACATGAGATGGAAGGCTAGGCTAACTGAAGCTAGGGAAACACACTAGAAGGTCTGACAGGAACAAGAACGAGAGTTGTGAGAGAACTAATGAAGGGCATGAACTAAGGACAGGTAAGTATGGGGGGGAAAGGTAGTCAACCAAAACTGGCGGGAATGAGGCCTCTGTGATGGAGCTAGGGGCGTGATTGTGACAATTATTGGACAGCTTAGATCCATTATAAAAAAGGAAACTAAAGTATAGAATCTGTATTTCCTTTCAAAACACTTGGCAACCCACAATTACTGTAAACACAAACACAAAGGTTTGCCAAAGTTTGTGACACTTGCTATACTTACACATCTATTATATCTAGTTATTTTAAATTATATGTTAGTTTGATCTCCACCACATCACCACCACCAGCATGCTAAATCTGACTGTGCCAAATGCACTTCTTCAAAAGCTTATGCAGGATTCGATATCTTAGAGACAGTTTTAGCTATCTGCAGTTAATACATGCTCCCATTTTGCTACAATTTGCTGTCAATGAGTTTGCAGTAGAAGCGTAATGGATTAAAGTTGCATTAATGCAACATTTTCAGAAGACAAATTACACTCTGTCTCATTAGAGCATTTGAGAAACTGATCCCTGAAGATATTGTGAACAAAAGGAAAATCTTTATAATGAAATGTAATATTTCCAAAAGTTTATGAAAGAAAGCGCTTGTGTGGCATTTGAGTACAATTTTCAGTGTAAATTGCTTCTACTATATGAAATGTTAAATGGTTGCGTCTATAGCCAACCATAAAGATATTTTTGTATGGAAACACATTTGGCTGCATTTATCCATATGTTGTCAGTACCCATTTGAAAACGTAGACATACAGTAGGAACATGTTAATACTAAATATTAAAAATGGTATATGGTAATTTCCTTAATTTAGTCTCCCAGCCCTGTCCGAGCTTTATTAAGAAATGAGATAATGAAGTTACCAGGATAAATTAAACCCAGGGTTATGCCTTCCAGCTTCACTGAATCTGTATCTTTTTAATCAAAATACAGAATGAGAACAATATAATCATTTACTAGATGGATTATGTTCAGAATTTGTCCTTATTTGCCGGCAAGACAGCTTTATACCACTGAAACAGTTTTTAATAAATTACTTATACTACAATCCAGTTGTAACAGAGCAAACAAAAACAAGTTGATTAAAGCGTAGACATGATGTTATTAAAATATTTATCGTGTGTGCTGCTATCTCCCCAACAATATTGCCTTTTGCATCGATGAAAAGGAATTGAGATAAGTCTGTTTACTTGTGCATTTACACTATCGGCAGTTTCCCCCCAACAATGATCTAAAGCCTTCTAATGGTAACATCATTGTTGTTTTGGGCTATTTTGATTGCTTTGTATTCTTTTTTTATAATAATAATAATAATAATAATAATAATAATCTAATGGTGGTTTGTGTCAATGCTTGCTCACTGGCACAATCAAATGGACCCATTATTAATTGTATTTGCTGCAGCTGATTTGCTGCTGCTGCGAAAAAGGTTCATTGACAGTGTTAAAGGTTTATAGCAAAAGACTTTGACTATATATTTAAAAGGTTTAAAACACTAGAATGTTTGCCAATTCCGTGTCAACTGCAAAATACTAGTACTACACATAACAGAACATATACCTCAGTTCAGGAAGTTTTACAATCTGGAAGTTGGTTAGAATGTCTGTTGTCATTACCATATCATTACCATTCATATTATACATAGTAGTTATTTAATGCTACGTCAGTGTCAAAGAGCTAATTAATGCAGCTTCAATATTAGAGGCTGTAATTAAAAGCTACCAGTTTTCCTTTAGATGCATGCAATTAGCTGATTAAATGGACTGTAAAGACAAACAGGTGTTTGAGATAAGTTGGCTGATGCTTTCAATTCAAATCCAAGCACAGTGCGGATAAGCCTTCTGAAAATATTTCTAAAGGAATTCATGGTGACTGGTGGCTAAACATTATCCCGGCTCCAAATGTGAGTTTGAAAAATTATTGTGAAATCTCTTTAACCCTAAGATGCAGGACCCAAGGTCAAAATGACTGCATTGACTTATAATGGGAAATGCACGATTTTTTACCTTATTTATGGATATTAAATGCAATATTTTACCTATATTTCAAGGTAGAGTCCTGAAACTCACCTGACTTTTCCCCCTATTTGTGCTCAACAGATCCACGTATTACTTAACTGCCTTTACCCATGCGTTTTTCCTATAGCGCCACCTTTTGGTAACATGTACCTTAAATTCCCATTAGAGCAGTCAATATGGAATACATTGATATTGCCACACAATTGTTTCTGATGATGAAAAGGGTGTATTTTACCATTGAGAACATTCGAATATTTACATTGGGAATTCAAATCTAAATCCATTGTGTGTGTGTGTGTTTATGTGTGTGAGAGAGAGAGACACAAATGCAATCATTTTGCATTTGCACAAAAGCAAAGTGCAATTTGTACACCGATGAGGCAAACCATTAAGACCATCTGGGTGGTCATGATGGGTTAGCATGGGTTAGCTGCGGTCTGTAGCACCAGGGTGCCTTGGGTGTTGTGACACATTCCTCCCATAACCATCGTAAGAATGTTCGGTCGGTTTGTTGCCCTCGCGCATCGATGAGCCTTGTGGCGCCCAACACCCCCCGAGGCCCGGTTTGTGTTGTGGTCCGTCCCTCCTCGGACCACTGTGGGAAGGTACTCACCGCTGCTGACCACGTTACCCCAAATGCATTGCCGTTTAGGAGATGCTCCGACCCAGTTAACTGGCCAGAACCATTTGGCCCCTCGTCAAAGTGGCTCAGGTCTTTATGCCTGCCCAAGTGGCCATTTATCCTGCATCTAACAAAGTGACTATGAGAACCAACTGTTCAGACCTTGACATGCACTGTTGTTAGGAGATAATCAACGGTCTTCATCTGTGAGTGGTCATAATGTTTTGGCTCATCGGTATACATCCACGGGTACCCAGAAATATGCAATTCATCAGGTATATTTGAAATGCATCACACATGGACACAAATTAGCATGATCACACACACACACACACACACACACACACACACACAATATTACTGAGATGTCAGACCTGTATTATAAATGATATCTGGATAGTGCTGCAGAGTATGTTGATAATATTTCAGCACTGAAAATTGAGTCAATTATGAGTCTTTACATCAATATTCCCACCTGCCATTCATTGCTCAATGATTGAGATTATGTACGTTGCCTATCATGTAGGTGGCGCTGTAGGAAAGAGGCATGGGTTAAGGTAATGAATCACTGTAGGGATATTTTTAGCACATGGAAATTGGAGAAACGTGGTCAATTGTAGGCCTCTATCTTGAATCATGTTTGCAATAACATGCATCAAAATGGGTAAAATCACGAGTTTCCTGGGGGTAGGGGTATCGGTATAAAATCATATTTTTCTCAGAAATAAATAAAGTTATCTCTAAAATCTAAAGTTACACATATTTCAAACAAGTTTTTTGAGATTACATGGAACATCATCCAAGTTAAGCAAGAAAAAGTATGCCTCCTGGGTCATTTTGACCCATGTCATGCATCCTAGGGATAATGGTACTAGATCACACAAGGTATGGTATAGTACCACTATAATTAGACATCATTAGACAGTATAGTACCACTATAATTAGACATCTTAGAAATCTTAGAAAGTCTATCATATTTATACTTTACTTTTAAACACATTTAAAGTACACCAGAGACATAGGAATGCTAAAATCCTAGCAGGACAAATATGCATGTAACAAAATGTCTTCATAGGAGGTACAGTATGGTGCAAACACCATTAAGGCAAAAAAAAACCCGACATGCCTAAATAAAGCTTACAAGCATGGCTGAATAACAGAGACATGAAGTAACAACAGGTGGAGGATCGGGGACTTTGGGCTGACATTGTGGACGTCAGCATCATACATGCTCTGGATTTTATGGGGAATGCCGACTAATATGGACAAGATTACTAAAATATGAAAGGAAAGCAGTATTTCCTCATCATAAAATGTGTCTGCTATGATCAGCAGTTCGTCAGACCTAAAACATGAAGGTCACTCAGTCCTGGCTTGAAGCCACAGAGTGGCCATATTTTAGAGTTTCATGATTGCAAAGGAACATGAAAAAAAACAGATATGAACACGTTTTAGTTGAGACAATGAACAATAATAGCATGCAGCAGTGTTTTTATGCTTTCCTGCTGACATAATGTATCACTTAAATTAAGTTTTAGGCAGCACTAATGGAAACTTTGCACTTTTCCCTCCATTTTGAAAAATTACAACAACAACAATTTACAACAAAATGAAAACCTAACTTAATCAAACTAACAGCAAAGGCTTTAAGAGACAAAGTGAAGCCTGAAATTTGAACATAAATAAAAATAAAAAAAACTTTCCAATGCTTCTTGTACCAAAAGTAATAAATAGAGATAATGGCAGTCTGTGTTAGTCTGTATAATAAGAAAATAAATGATCAATGATGACCTTACAATGCTGCTTATTTGGCAAGTGCCACCATTTTCTCTGCATATCAGTCTGGAAATATTTTTACACTATTCATAATTATATAAAATATCCCTAAAGCCACATTGCCCGCGCCTCCTGGAGCGGTAACCAATGAGAAAACAGAAACCTAGTCACAGCTAATCATACGAATGTTAGTGCAAGAGACTTTCTAAGCCCAAATTGAAATAATAAATGTATTAATAAGACTATGAATACAACAAAAACGAACGTAAAACTGAAACATCTAATATACACAAGAACCAAATGTTATTCCCCTCTCCTCCTCAAAATTTCCTTTCAGATGACTTCATATATTCATACAAAGAACCTGCATCCTGCCATATTTGAGGCTACTTACCCTCAGCTCTCAGGTTGCCAATAAATCCTTATCTGTCAGCATTCTCAAATATAGACTTTGGGCTTATCTGATGAAGCTAGCTGCTTGAAGAATTTCTTCAGTAACACATTCTCTTCCTCTTTCCTGCAGCCTTTCTCCCCCACAAAAAACTCACAACACTAAAAGATCAACAAAACAGAATTTAGATTTTTGTTCAGCAATCTACTCTTTCTGCATGGAAGAAGAAGGAGAGATAGAGCAAGTATTTATTCCACCCAAAAAATAAATTCAAAATTGTTTGAAGCTGGCGATCAATTCAGTGTATCGAATTTACAAATTGAATCAACAATTCCCTCTGCCAACTTTTTCTCTTGTTCTCTCTTACACACACAGAATTGTAAACTTGGAAATCTAAATTCATGTCAAATCATGTGTACATGTATGGTTCCACTGCTACCATTTCTAATAGCCTGCTAATAACAACATCATCTATCATCATCTAACCTATCATTTTGTGATAGGTTAATGAGATAATCTAATTAATGCTACAATTCATGTTTAAATATGGGAAGGATTAATAAACTGTTACCATTGCAAGTCACCATTCTCAATTACTTTTAGTCATCGTACTTTTTTTACAGCCTCTTCACAGTCATTTACTTTCCTTTGCAAAATAATAAATTCTACAGTGAGCAGGGTTTTTTATACACCGCTTGCTTCCTCAACTATGATCCATTGTTGTGTTGGGAAACTAATAGCAAGCTGTAAACTAATGCAACATGCAAACAAACAATACATTTCTATTTTTCACGAATGGCAATTTCATTAAGTTTATTTATATTCTGAAAGTATTGCAATAATAAAATTGATCTACTGTACGAGTGCCTTGCCTGTGTCAACTCATAGCAAGCGCATAGTAAATTAATCATGAATTATTAGTGTTCTAGATGGTGCACTGAATAAAATACTACCTCATTTGTACAGGAACATTAGAAAAGCACATAATAAAAAAAAACACTACAAGCAAAGTTGTGCGAAAAAAATGAGGAATTAAAATCTGTTAAACCTTTGACGGAGAATAGCTTTCTGGTTAGGGTTAGGCTCTACAGTATAACCCCTTGTCAGAGACAGTAAAAAGGGCACACTGTCCTTTTAATATCCTTGTAGCTGCTAATACCTCATTGTACATACTGGACATATAATGGTAGGCAAGTAAGTGCTAGTGTAAATGAAACAGCATTTCAGGTTCAGTTGGCAAGGAGACGTGTGCGCTGACAGCTATAGCACTATAGCTATGTTGTTTTAATCCATTATGGAATACAGTAAATACACTCATGGCCTCAGAGCTGCCTCCTACAACACGGTCACCTCTGTTACATGAGGTGTATATGAGACAATATAATGCCCTTAGCATGCTGCAGCCAACGCGCAACAGCCGTGATATGGGAAGACAGGACAAGGACAGTGGAGGGTGGAGGAATCGTAGAAGGCAAGGCTGAAGGATGCAAAACCCTGTGATAAGATAAGCAATACAGATAGATTGGAGGGGAGAAAGTAGAAGATATCAGGGAGGGAACTATGAGGGTAAAAGGACAAGAGCGAAGAGTGTACACGTGAGAAAATATAAAACAATAAAAAACATTATAAAACATCAAAGCGATTCAGCGACTGTCTATCACTCAGGGCACCGTTCCTTCGCAGTGAAAGGATCTGAGGCAGTCTCAGCCACGCGTTTTTTTTTTTTCATATTGCAGGTTTCATCACGCAATGTTGTTGAATCATTGCAGCTAAATGTTAGCAACCCGAATCAGCTGTGTATTTTCTGTCTTGAACACACCCCATTCCTCCTGCGTGTGAACAAAGGAATATCCCTTCGCTCGGAACTGACTGAGAGCTCAACTGAACTGACAAATGAATGGATCGTTTCAGGAAACTATTTAGTTCAGTTTGTTCACCCAAAAAAAGAGTGGTTCTTTCGAACAAATCGTTCGTGAACGACACACTACCAAATGCAGTTCCACAAAGTAAGCCAGCCAGATCACTCTTGTCTTATGTCTATCTAATTTATTAGGACATATAGAAGTATGCTATTAACAATTTATCTTTGGTAGAATGGCTGTTTCTGGGGGCTTCTACTCATCATACTGATAAGTATGGATGTATGGAAACAGCAGTTTTATTTCCCCCAAATAAACCAGCAGCAGACAGATGTTTTAACACCAATAACATGATGGTAAGCATGTATGAACATATGCAATCATGATAACATAGTAATATGCATACACATAAAACCCATAATAGGGTCAAGCAATATCTGAAAACAACCCTCAATATTCACATTAAGTCAATATGATGAAAGACGTGTACAGCAATTGAAAGACAAAGAATAGGTAGAGCTGACTATTTAAAAGAACCTCCTTCATTCAACGGGCCAATGAGGCTGGTGTAGGTGTGTCAGCTGGGTGCTGGTGAGTCTGCTGACAGCAGTGGGCAGACTACCGTGGCCTGCCAGAACTAACGCTACGCTTAATTACAATCATGAAATACATTGTGCTTTTCTTCAACACAAAAAGTCGCATCATGATGATGTAATGCAAGGGTGCCCTGAACGCTAAGCATAATGAGAGCGCAGCTTCAAACCTACTGTGGGGGAGGAGGTTTGAAGCCACCTTCATGTTTTATATATATATATATTTTCTCAAGTGAAATGTAACGTACTGTATGAGTAAACAAAAAAATATTTAAATTAGAGCAGACTGGGGGAGCATATATAAAAACCGGGAAAAGACAGGACTGGAGAAGAGAGTAAATAATTAATCAGTAATTCATGAATCAATGGCATCCTTATGGGAATTTAATGTCATGCGGAGAAGTCAATTCCATGCAGATGCACTGTGTTATGTTATGTACCATGTCTCATATTGTCTGTATATCTTCTATCTATCTAATAAATTATTCAGATTAAGTGTAGCATTATTGGTTTAATCAAATAGTGGGTTTAGTCTTTTTGTGGGAAGAGACAGTCAGAGAAAAGCAATACATTTCACATGAATAGCATGTACTGTACATGTGACCATGCTGTTAAACCAAAGTTATTGTTTCCACTTACATCATTGTAACATTTTGCAATACCATGTTACAGGAATATGACAAAACTAAAGCTACTGTACATACATTACATATAGTAAAAGGCCAACGTTAAAAGCTGTATAAGTACATAAAGGTGGCTTCAAACCTACAAACTTGAAAAGACTGTACCACACTTTTAAATTGGTGTTACATACAGTATCTATGGCAATATTAAAACATTTCATGAATAGATTGTGTAAAAGGCCCGC
This sequence comes from Percopsis omiscomaycus, assembly GCA_027575585.1. NCBI lineage: Eukaryota > Metazoa > Chordata > Actinopteri > Percopsiformes > Percopsidae > Percopsis > Percopsis omiscomaycus. Next base: position 8,318 of record JAODLI010036057.1, on the reverse strand, counting down.
ATTTGGAATTCCCTAACGATGGTTTTTTTCCAATTAAAATCTGAGATAGGCCTATGCTAATATTATTGGAATACATGTTGTAGATGTTTTGGACTGTTTGCAGCACATAGCCTGGAACAGAAAATTGTGTATGATAGTTTCATTTAAACATAATCTCTCCTGTAAGTTTTCTTTATTGGCGGAAAGAATTGAAACACTGAAATGGTGTATTAAGGGACACAGCTTACTAAGAAATAGAGATGGATACCTTCTGGCTCAAAGCCATATCAGCACAGTCATCCTGACTGTCAGGTCCTAGCACGGAACCAGAGTGGTGAGTCAGTGTGCCAACAATGTCTCAATAGGTGGTCACTTAAAGCACGTACAGAGTACAGCACAAGTACAGCAGGTGGTCTTTTGAGTTGGGGTAGGTGATTGAATAGGATGATAAGATGAATAAGAAGACTTTCAAAACATTGGAGTTTAGTTTACAATAGTGTGTTATCTTAAAATATATTCTGCATATATTGTATACATGTGCAGTACCTGTCAAATAATTCCATAAATGTAACTCACAGCAATATTTTACAATGTAGAAAATAGGAAAAACCAAGACAACCCCTTGAATGGGCAAGTGTTCCCAAACCTCTGACTGGTAGCCTACTGTATACTGTAAGCTGTTTACTATGGTTAAGGCAGCTTTTCATGGTGCTTGTTTTTAAAGATATCCGCAACGGTAAAGGGCAACAAAATAGTTAAAAGGGACCGACGTGCATAATTATTTTGCTCACAGCAATAGTAACCTTAACAATAGAGCATCAGTCTTCTTTATGAAGGCATAATATATTATGTGTTTAGCATTAAAACAACAGTAAATAAGCAATCTGTTCAGAGGCGTTGACAGACATTTTGCCGTTTACTTTAATTTCACATTTCACAAAGAGGACAAGAAGTTATGTCATTGCTAACGTCGCTATAGCCAAATCCATCAGAAATGCTACGAAACACAAAGGCTATCGGCACAATCGGTGTGGGGCAAAAGAAGGCAGAGAAATGAAGCCGAGAGAGTTCAGCTCGCCCTGACATAGTACCCCAAGTTTTTGTTGAAAAAGGTCACAGCTGGCCAACACAGAGCGTCGTGGTCAGCGGCGGCCAAACAGACAAGTCACACGGAGGCAACAGGTAGCCTAGCATCTAGGCCGTGAGTAATGACTGCTCAAACCCAGGCCGATGTACTCTGTCACAATAGATCATATCACTCTGCACTCTGCTTCAATGGGCACTACTACACTGATGGATGCCATCATCCAAGCATCTATTGAAGGCTTTGCATCTGATGCAACTAAGCAATTTGATCACTTTCTAGCACCGTATAATACATCCTTATAAAGCCTCAATGGGGTAAGTATACTGTACAGTATGCACTAATGTCATACAGACAAAGCTAACCTGCTGCTGTTTTACTGTACAAAAAGTAACTGGTAATATAGCTGCTCTGTTGAGAATCAAGTTCATCTTTTGTGAATACTCCTGCGACAGCAACGCTGTTGATCTTTTGAGAACCAATTCTACGGTTGCTTCAACCTCGGCATATTTCATAAAAGATAGAATATGCGGGCCTTAACGGCAAAAAACGTAATTGAACTCTTTTTTTTTTTTTTTCAGCACATTTTAAATGTCAAGAGAACGCTGACATTGCTGGCATATTAATCAATGTAAATAGGAAAGATTATTCACAATTCTGCATGGTTTTCTATTCAACAGCTCCTCGATACCCTCGTTTTTAATTTACACCAAGCTCCAGACGAAGACCTTTAAAAAGTTACACGATCAGATTTCATCCCAGTTCTTAGCCTCCGTAACCAAAAAAAAAAGACTTCAAACACAGAATTATTTCCTCTGTTTTGTAGCTGTGTGGTTTGGAGAACTACAAAGCTGTTCTCTGCTCTCTCCGGAACCCTGAAAAGCTAGATGAAAACAGCAGCGTTAAAATTAAGATGGAGTGCAAGCCTCCACAGCGCAGAGAGCGGAGAACTCTTGACACGCAAATTTTAAAAACAACAAATGGCTCCAGAGAAACCGCGCGAGGAAATAATCCACAGGGTGCGAAGCGCGGTGAAAGAAAATGCCTCCAGGAAAGACAGAGGCCTTACTCATGCTCACAACAAAACGAGAGAGCAGAAGAAGGAGTTTGGAGGACCAGAACGCAGAGCGGTGGAGGAGGAGAGGTCACCTCCCGGCCTCACGCGCCCACCGGCTGGCAGCGTGAGAGGGGCCCCCGTGTGCGTGTGGTCTGTCCAGGGGGAGTTTCAAGCAAAATGGTCAGATCGATGAATGCCTCCCCCCACCTCCAACTCAGATCAGAGCTTGACAACTCCCCATGGCGTTGGCATTTCTGAGTTAACTGCAATTTCCCACCCCCTCATAAGTAAATAACATCAGAAGGACAAAAAAGTCTGTAAAAGGAAAAAAATGGAATTAAACCTACTGCAAAGGCGGATGTGGACACATGCCTAATTAAAACTAAAGTCAAGTGAATACAATATCGTGCTTTGGGAATAGAGCTGGCGATCAAGGTGATGTAATCACTTGTATAATAATAAGCTCATTTCAGACCCTGCTTCATATGATAGATTACGTCAATCTCATATCCATAAAGGATTCACGTATATACTGCATATTAATAGTGAAGCTGCATACTGCTGTACATCAAGACATCCACATGCTATATCAGAGATTTTCCAACTAGGATCCACAGAACCCACATGGTGACCCTATCGGAAGGGCTTAAACATTTCTAAATGTTTCTTTTTGTGTGTTGCTTGTAGCGCTATCATCTTAATTTTCTAGGCAAATTTTCCGGTTGTATATTATATAATTCTACCATATGTTTCCAAATAATATGGGCAGGTGAAATATTCCCCCAGGTTTTGCACATTAGCCAGTGTGTCTCATGTAAAGGGGGTTCGGAGAAAAAGTCAAAATCTGAGATTGTGACTCCGAAATATACTGGGAGAGGGCTTATACAGGGGGACAGGCAGATGGCCATATATCCTGCGGCCTCGTCAGAGTCAAGGCCACAAGTGGTCTTAAGCTTTAGAGATGGATATGACACATTGATAGAACCACTCCTACCGGTGACGAAGAGCATAGTTATTTAGCACGGAAACATAGAGCCGCATCCGCTAACGCAGTGGTTCTTAACCTGGGTTCGATCGAACCCCAGGGGTTCGGTGAGTCAGTCTTAGGGGTTCGGCGGAGGATAAGACACACCCGACTCATATGATTCGGGATGACACGCCCCCCTTCGGTGGGTTCGGTGAATGCGCATATGACACTGGTGGGGTTCAGTACATCCAACAAGGTTAAGAACCACTGCGCTAACGTCTTGAAACACAGGTGATGGTGCAGAAGTCCATAGGGAGGTTTAGGGAATTGATTGCAATCAGCAGAATAGGCATTCATCAAAAGTAACCGTAAAGGAGGCTAAGAGAATAGAGACATAATTTCCTCTTATAACGTGTGACAGTGGAGAACACTAGCGGTATCCGAGCCTAGAAATTATTTATGGAATGCTGGAATATTCTATACTAAAACGTTAATTAGCATAGGCTACTGGCTAATTAGCTAATTCTATTTGTCGCAAAATAAGATAAGTCTCGTGTTCCACTTTACATATGTAGTAAAGGCATAGTTTTCACAGAAGGTAACCTAATCACCAATCATAATGCATCATTCACACATTTTAAAAGTGACATTTAAATTAAATAAATGAGCAGCACAGAAAACCATGCTAAAACAGCATTTGCACATACAATTCAGGAGTTTGTCTCTCGTTCTTGCACCATGCAAGATGGCTGAAAAAAACTAAACTTAAATAAAAAATGTAATTATGCCTGTAGTCAGACACGTGAATTTGCTTTTTGAATCCGATTAAGTAGCTTAATTTGATGAGAATATATCAACAAAACCTTTTTCAATTTGACTGACTATATCAGGTTACACCAATGAAAACAGTATGACTGTAATGACTCTATGACCATATTCACGTTTTTCAGGGTAGGTGTTTGAAAACTGTAAGGTATTGCTTAAACAATTACCAAGCATTATGATTACAATAATTATGTTGTTTATTATTAAACAATTTCCATGAATTCCATGGAAATCTGGCCACTTACATAGACGACTGAAATAACCCTGTTTTATCTTCAAACACCTCTGGTAAGGAAAGAGATTTAGATTTAAAACAGGCAGACTTCCTTTATAAAAATATAAATGGACAACTTAGGTGCCTTTACAACTTACATGTCTTCAAAGGTTCGGTGAATCCAGTGCACCTTATGGCTAGAAAACATGCCAGGTGGTATTTCAGGCCCAATTACCCATATATTTGGTAACAGTGACCTTTCCGCGCTGTTGCTCTGTGTGTCCAGGTATAGCAACAGCTAGCAGCAATCAAAAACTATTTATTGAAGTTTTTATTTTTAGCCTTTTCATCAAAAGGTTAGACTAGGCTCCCACACTCAATACATAGCCTTCTAATGCATGTCACATGAAATAAGGCAGAGAGCAGATGGCTAATATGGATTAATATTCTCATCCTTCTCTTTTGATATCCGCTAAAGTATTAGCCACACAGAAAACGTATGATCGCTGTTACTTTTAGCTGCTTGATGCCAAATGAGAATTTAAACCAGCACAGATTTCTATGGTGGCTCATCTCAGTTTCAGAGGCAATTTCCCTGCAATGTGACTCTCATCCCAAATCTGAACCGTGCTACTTTGATTAAATAGCATATGATCTCTTGTGGCCAGTTAAATATAGGGCTATGAAGCCTTTAAGACCACAATGCTATGGCCTTAACGTAATGAGAATCTGTATAAAATAATACAGCTGACATTACTTGCACTGAGGAAAGACTGCCTGATTCTTTGGCTCACGTACTGTAACAGTATGTGGTGCTGTATTTACTGGCACAAAAACAAGCTTAAATAGAGTTTAAAAACAGGGACAAAATGTCACATTTTTACATTTCAAGCAAAATGCTTGGGGAAAATATGGTGAAGATGACAAGAACACTAAAGCCTTTTATAATTCCATTGCCATCTTCCTCTTTTAAACTCTGCTTTCAAAAGAAGTCTATTACACAGCTTTTATAGTAATACCAAGCACAAGTCTAGCATTGGTTGATACTTTCCTAATGCAGTCTAATTGCATAAAACTACTTTTAGACCTAAATAAAATCACACTTACTCTAACAAAGTAAATTAAAGAGGTAGAGTGTGAGATTTATATAGTATCATTGTGCAATTTAAATATATTTATTTAAATAAAACCAGAAACAGAATTTAGCGCCATAAAATCCTCGTCTTAAAATAACTACTTTCTTTTCTTTCTTTAGAGGAGTTGTACAGCATTGTGTATACAGTATGTAACGTTTCCCTGTATTAGGATGTGGAGCCAAAACTAATAAATAACTAATAACAGCATTTATGATGCTGCGCTTTTGTAGGATGGTATAGAAGAGACCTTCGACCAGCAACTTGCCTATATTTTCTTTTCATAAAAAACATTTCTGCAACCCAGCAACATAAATAAAATGCTAAGCTGGAGACATAAACACATTGTCAAATACTTAGTTCACATCGACTTCCCCAGTATTTCGTCACTGTGGCCCTACTCTCTAGAAAACTGATTGTCAAGTTGCTTTGGATAAAAGCATCTGCTAAATGCTGTAAATGTACATGCAAAAAAAGCACCACAGTGACCTGAGATCTGCACTGTTGCATGATTAAGAGCTATCTTAAAATGTTTTCATTTATGTTTTCATATTTGTTTCGTTACTCTGTACAGTACGCATCACTTGCGATATATTTTCCAGGTGTCACCTTATACTGTACATTTCGGTAGGACGAGCAATCCTGGTACCCTCAACGGTACAATAAGTCCCATCACAGGAAGTGCCCCTGTAAACACCCTCATACAATCTAGTGTTAGCTGTCAAGAGCAACTGGGAAGAGTGCCTTCTAGATCAAAGTCTACCTTCTAATAGCCAGCCCTCCTCTCCAGGTGCACGAGCAAGGTTCATAGGGGTGAGAACCAGAGAGGCCAGGCGGCATAGGGTTATGAGGATCCCATATCCCCAGCCCTCATTTCAGAGGCAATGGCAAAAGGTTAATGTTCTGCTACCTGCAGAATACAGTGTCAGTGAAGGACAAGAAAGTCAGAAAGGGGCATCGAGGCATTTTAAACTTGATATTATACAGTAGTATCAATTGTAGGGTAATTGTAGCATACTTTAATTCAGCTGGTTTGAGAAATATTTAAGTATAGATTAATTAGGTTTATGGAAAATGTATGTAGGACATTTAAATAGTTTATTATTCATGCAGACCTTCATAGTAATCTTAGAAAAGGCTTTCACTCTACAAAAGGTGAACAATAAACAGCGAAGGCCTTTACAGTATATTGCATTTTAAAATTGCTTAATAAATAAACCTATATTCGCATAATATTACCACCAGTCTGATGTTTACAGAGTGTTCTCTCTCTTTTTTCAGTACACATAAAGACACTGTATGCTTCCGAACATACCAACAAGCCTGTAACTATAACTAACTACTGTAACTAACTAATGAATTCGGTAACCAACTACAACCAAAACCTATAACACTTAACTGGTCTTACATGTAATATCAACCAATGTAATGATGATTGCTAATAATAATACTTTAGGATAAGGTACTGTAAATCAAGTTCTAATACAGCATAATTATCATCATATTTTGCTAACTCAGAACATTTTATAAGACAGCAGAATGTCTGTTAAACTGTTAAACCCTCGACTTCCTTACCTAAATATAAAATAATACTCACGTTAACCTAAAACAAACTCAAAAAATGATTTGAGTTATTTATTTAACAGTTCACACTTGCTGAACACATACTGTATGCTAACATCAACATGGCAACTTTTCAAACAGTGAAAGCACCGATGCTTGCATGGGGAAAACAGCAATAATGTGATGGTGCCACAACACACCATCGAAATTACATTTCAGAGAGATCTATAATGTGTCCCGATATAGATCCAGCACCAGTATTTGAGAGCTCCAATCTCATAAACTCTCGACCTGAAAGAAGGATCCACAGTCCCTAAAGGTTGAACAACCCTTTTAGTGTTTGCTATTAAGACATAAACCGATGGTGTCCTTGGGTACATCACATCTGAAAGTCATTTAGAAATAACTACAGTACAAGTACTGGAATATGTGCCGTAAACTGTGAACGTGAAAGGTCATTTAGAAATAGGGTTCATAAAAGCATATGGCCATACATAGGCATCCATACAGAGCCTTGAATGCAGTGAAAAGCACATTAATCCTGTGTATGAATCTACATGGGGTATACTCTATAGCTTGTAATATTACAACAGCAGGATGTTGCACAGCCAGGCACCCTGCTGAGGCCATCAGCACTTCAATCGTGTAATTAGAGCACATTTTACAGCTTGGCACAGTGAAAGGGCTCTTGTAGATGGAGGCCAAACCACCTAAATGCTCTATAGTAAAGGGGATTGGACTATTGTAGAGCCATTCATTGGACCCGAGAACACATTTCACGTAGTTTGTTTTGAGAGTCAATGAATGAGTGCCAGAGAAAGGAAACTAGTGGAGGACAGGGATAAATGGGCAAATTAAAAGTAAAAGAGATCCACAGAGAGAGAGGATAAACAGTCAGAGAAATATCCACAGTGAGGATGGCTTGATCCCCACAATAAACATTTAGTGCGTTGATGCCAGAAAACGCATGTTTTGGTTCACAAGGCCTATAGTTATCCGATATAACTAAACAATGAAATTGTTTACGGGACCGCACAGCTATTTGTAAAATGAGTCAATGATCAATACCACCTAACCCTAAAATTAGACCACAGGTGATCTTCTGACCTCCAAACACCACACACACACACCCACACGTATACGTAATCACAAAAAGTGCCTATATGCATCCATGTTAGGAGTCCTGAGACGATGCATAAAAAAAATAATACAGACGTACAATTAGGGAGGTTCCGATCAACTTTTTTGGTATCCAGATCCGATCCATTCAATATTTATAGCTGCCGATTCTGATCTGATCCGATTGATTAATAAATATATGTTGGTATATTATTTAATGATCTGAACTTTTATTTTGAAGACAAAAACTCTAGATACGACTTCCGGTTTAGAGCGCGAGTAGCAGTAATGTGTCCAGACCAAGGTTATAATAGTTTTGCATTTTTCATTAGTTTTTATTTTTATTTCGTTTTGACATTTTGTTTTCAAATTCAGTT
>JAODLI010036037.1:0-18690 GCA_027575585.1 Percopsis omiscomaycus | reverse complement strand
GGACCTGGGGTATACTAGGGAACATTTTGAACTACCATCAAGCCATTCAGAGATGGTAGCTTCAGCTCAGTTTTAAGATGTATAGGTCGCTATTTAATCACTGTTCTAAAATTAAAATGTGTATGATGTTAGGAGGCAGAAAATGTAAACAACTTGTTTGTTGTTGGAATAAACAACTTTACATCGCAGTAGCAACCTGTCAATAGTGCCCCCACTTCCCGCGCCCCTGGTCACATCCGCATTGCATTATGTGACTCAGCAAATGATCCACTCTGTGATTATATAATACTAATTATTGTGATAGAATCTTGAATAAAAATAATGATTTAGCCTACTGCCCATTTATTTAAGCCTTTCTGTTTGCACTGATTGTGCTGTAGCTTTAAAGTGATTGTTCAAAAGGGCTCATTAAAGGGAATGTTAGTTATAATGCAGAGTTTCAGGTGCATAAAGGGGCCTGCATACAAGTGAAAATAAGAGACAGAATTTGCATATTGAAAAGTAAAGAGGGCCAGCTGCCATGATTCATTACTTAGAGTACCACTTTTTTTTTGTATTCCACTTCCCTGAAGTGCTTGAATCGCTATATTGAAATTGACGTGACTTTGATAGGACTTTATACTCTCTGTGAGACATTTGTTTTGTTGGTTTGTATGTCTCATTTTTGTTGGTGCTTTTTTGAGGGCATCAGAAAACACTGTGGGGTGGCTTGCCCAGCGTGGAGGGGCAACACAATGTGTCTCGGTACTCTTAAGAGCCCCAGGTGGATCACTGCCATTACGGGGCAGAGGGAGAAACATGATTCAAAAAAGAAATGGTGACAAGGGTGAAAACACTGAGATCCCGGCGAGGGAAGATGGAAAGCGGTGATAAGAAATAGATGGCAAAAGAGGGGGAGACTGACAGGTGGACAGGCACCCTTTTAGATGGCACCAGTGGTTCTTTTTAAGATAGAAACAGAGAAAAACATGAAAGCTATTAAAAATTTGAAAAATTATTAAAAATACAAAAACTTTTTTTGTTTAATTTAGAAAATGTTTATCTCACGACCCACTTTAAGTATCCCACGACCCTTTGTGGGGTGCCAATACACATTTCACGATTCCACATGAATTTTGATTTTGATGTCACAATAAGACAAGACTTTTTGATTCTTTATGCAATACAATATTACATACTAGACTTAGACTTATTTATCATGTTCATTTCATTTAGCTAGCAGTAGCTCTGCTCTGCCCGACTGTTGTGTGTACAACCCTCCCACTCTTACTGATTGGCTCAGGTACGCACATGACTTCACTTGTCCAATAGGAAATCCCAATTTAAGTGTGTGATTGTATGTACAGTATGTGTGTGTAAGAGAGAAAGAGAGAGAATCGTCAATACAGTTTTACATTTCAAAATCACTGTAGTGAACCTTAACTTATTTAAAACACACCTATATTTGTTTCATTGAAATAGCCTGAAATGAGATGAGATGAGATGAATTATTATTGTATTACCCGAATCAACCAGAAATAGCAGCCAAACAAACAATTAGTATATGGAAAGGTTACAGATTATAAATTTAAGTTCAACTAATTATATTACAAAAAAAAAAAAAGTGTCTAGCACCCTCTGTGTTCTGAAAATAATGTCTTAATCGTAATGATAATTATTCCAGGGATTTTTAATGCCTGAAAGGCTTAACTTTGCCGACCTCATATTTGATTTCAAAGGGCATGAGAATAACCTCTCAAACTGCTAAGCACCTGACGTTTGTACAATGTGCGATTTTTGTATCAGCTGACTAATTAATTCATTACTGTGCTTTTGCCTTGGCACAGTAATAACGAACCCCAATCAATCTCACGGGAAAGGTTGCTAATGATCACTTCACTGTTCTACTGGCAGACATAACTACGCTTTCATATCCATAAAGTCCTTTGGCTAGTACATTTATTCGTAAGTCATTAATAAATCTTATAATAAAATGTAATGTTATTGCTTGAGAGCATCTTCTTTAATCTCCTGCCTCATCTGCCTTCAAGGCTTCCTCTACAACTCTTCTCTTCTGCTTACGTCTTTTCCTCATAAGTGAGTGTGTCAACAGCATAGACTTTACAGTAAGCCAGGGTCAGCGCTCTTAGAATTTTCTTATGACGAACATTAATGTGTCACTGTGATAATGGAAGAGGGCCTGTGTATTCATTTACTCTCAGTACCGTGTTCCGCTGCGGAGATACACACACTCTGTCACCGGTGTGTGTGTGTGTGTGTGTGTGTGTGTGTGTGAGAAACATGCCAGTAGTTTTTTAATGTCACATCCTTGCTCTCCAGTCAGCTAGCCCGTTGCGGTGGCAGATTACATCTGTGCCCACTCGCACTATGGCAGTGTGTGAGTACGTGTGTGTGTTTGTGTGTGTATGTGAGTGAAACATAGACAGTGGTGGCCAAAAACCATTAGAGAAAAAGCACCAGATCCACAAATGTCTGCCCCTGCTGTAACACATCTCTGTAGGAGAGTGTGGGCAGCATATGGGGGGAGGGGTAGAGAATTATGAGCATGATAAGGGAAGGAGTAGAGAGGGGTGACACGTTTATGGTGTCAACCGCTACACACATCAATGAATATATCTTTAAGTACAATTTGCTTTTCCGAACCGGAAACAGAGCAATGAATAGTTTAAGGCAAGCGATTGGATTTGAGGAGCTGAAACCAGAGGAAATGGAAGCTAGAAGGATGGCGGGAAGGAAAGCAAGACTTTTAAAAGCAAACATGCCAGACTAGGCCAGACTAATGTTGTGCTCCCCAGACATCGATTTTTGAAGTTTGGAGGATTGAGGTTGTGTGTTTTAGTAAATGGATGTGTGATTGTGTATGTGTGTGTTTGTTTGGGTCTAGAAAGGAGGGCTTTACTAATCAGGCCAGCTGGTAAACACTCCGAGATTGACAGCTGGAGCTGGAGAAATAGAATCGACTTGGCTTAAGGGCTCAAGCTTTTCCACGTACAATTTGCGGAGTGCAGTGGTGTAAATCACAGTTAAACCTCTCTCTCATGTCCTGGCTGACTTTGAAGTGTATGTGCATCTCTAAGTGTATGATGTGCGTGTGTGTGTGTATGCATGTGCGCGTGCATGTAGAAGAGGTGGCGACAGTCCTTTTTAGGGCATTTGTGACGAGGGCAGTCCATGTGTGCAATGTGATTTCCTGGAAGCCAACACTGTACAGCCAACCTGTTTCAATTACCATAGGCAAGCTGGTAAAGTGGGGGCACTCGTTCAGAAACCGAAATGAAAAAGCCCTTCCGTCAGTCAATTAAAATGTCTGTCTTTCAGAGTTCTGCTGGCTTTAAAACGGACTGCCCAGCAGCAACCATTTTGATATATAACAGGCTGATCATCACAGGAATTGATCTATGATGTTTTCCAGGCTCAGAGTTAATATTACCTGCAAAAATTGCAAACTCTGAAAGTTGATTCAGTCGCTATCTATGTTATGAAAAGCACAAGTTCAAAGAAACACTCAAGGTTTAGCTGTAAATAAATAGCTGTTTAAAATTTACACGTCAGTTTTGGTGGTTGAGGTATAAAGTAATCTTTCAGAATGCTAGTCATTCATGTCATGAGTCATTTAAGTTTTTATTACTTGAAATAATGTCTAGGTGCGACATTCACTGAAAAATTGCATCAAACAGCAGTGGTTGCTCTGCCTGAGAGGATAGGCAGAACTAAATAAAATAGAAGTGACATCCCCCGTTAGACAGTTTGGCTGGCTTGAAAGTGAGGACTTTGCATGTACTTAAGCCACTAACAGTATATGCAGAGATATTCAGAGCACACCCCGGGAGCAGCGTGCTGTGTATGTACTGGTAGCAGATCATACCACAATGAAATTATCACAATTTTCAGTGACCTGAAAACATTACTGTCTTGGTTGTGGTATTAAAAAAGGTAAAAAATAATAATTAAACCATCAAACAAATGTGACTGACAAAGGGAACATGACACAATCCACAGGAGAAAATAAACAATTATTGTAGCTACCTGTGGACTATAACTGGATGTCTACTGTGTTACTCCCATGTCAACAATGCAATGTACAAGTCAGTACATTTACTGTATGTTATGGTAGTTCAGAAAAAAGAGGCAGTGTTGTTTTTATGTCGTCATATAAAGTTAATTAAGTTAAGAACGTTTTTAATCCTGATTGTTCTCGAGCTCCAGTTAATTCACTTGTTCTGTAGTAAAGCATCAGTCGGAGACGAAAGAATAAGCTACTGTACATTGTCCACTGTGTATGAAATCATAGAAACATGTCTATACTGAAATAAGCTCCAACTCCAACGGCAATGCACGGGCAGGTGATTCCTGCACCAGCAGACAGATGGCTTCTAGTTCCCCACACACTCAAACACGAGCGTTGTTTTTTATTATTTTGTTGTTCCAAAATATAAGTACAATTCTGAAAATATGTTAAATATTTTAAGCTTGTTTTGGAATGAACACAACACAACCAAAAACAAATTGTCATCCTACATTTTCTGAATGTGCAAATGTCTCGCCAGTCAGAGTTCTGTTTAAGTGAGGCGAAATCTTCTTAAAACTGGAAACTGGCATAGTGAAATATGTTGACAATGTACTGTGACGTACAATACAATACAATACAACAACCTGGAAAGTTGAATACTGTAGCTTTAAGAAAACAATCAATACAGAGATATACAGTATGTGTACCAACAATTCAAGACCCAAATTACTAAGAACACACACACCATCATGCTCTGAAACTTCCACTTTTCCCTCGTCCGTCCCATGAATGCATTCTGTGCTTCTGAATGCGGTTTTAGCCATGTGCTGTCTGTTCGTACATACCACGCCATGTTTTTAAGACAGAATTACGCCTAAAACAGGCGCTAACAAAAATACTAGGGGCTAACACCTGCCCCTAAAATGTTTTACATTACTTTTTTTAGGCTAGGCTTTGCCAGAAGATTAATTTTTAAGGGTTTTAAGGGTCAAACATGACAAGACATAATGTTCATTTTTTATGTTTATTTGAGCGGCATGAACCAGAAAAATGTGCATGCATTTGAATAATCACAAAGATAAGTGTACATAATTAAATCCACCCTTCCGTTTCCTACAACAGATACTGTCATGACTAATTGCTAAGTCCTAAGCGCGATAAAAGGGCTAAGGGCTTGGAATGAATGGCACCTTCTTATTAATGCATCACACATCATTAATGTGAGACCCTGAGGGCCTCAAAAGGCTTTGACAGCAGATGGGACAGACAGTAAGAGATCTCCATGGACACCATATGCAGTCAATTGACCTGGTATCAAAATTCCTGGTGGTTATTATTATTATTCGGAGAGCTACTTATATAATTATGCTTCTAGCGGGGCTTGGGGGGAATTTAATGAAATTCCAGACCTGAAGCGCTCTGCCAATATTAATATGTACAGTATATGTACAAATAGAGACACATACAGTATGTACGAACATCTCGGATCACAAACCAGTAATGGACAATCTAATATTATGATAAGGCTCAAACACAAACACTAAAAAAGTGACCAGAAACCGATTAAACATTTATTTAAAGGAAGGATGATTTAAAGGAAGGATAGTTTATTACTATGCTTTATCATGAGAGCTAATTGTGGGGTGCAAGGTCATGACAATATGGATTTACAGTCAATAATTACAGATTTGTGGAGAATACTAATGTTCTGCAGGAGAGGGAGGTCATTTCACCATTGGGGAGGAGGAAGGAAATGCAGCCTGTGTGAAGTGAGTTTTCACACACACACACACGGGAAAGCTAACTGGCTAGTTGTGATATCCGGACCATGTGCTCATCTACTGCCTGGAGGAATGGCGGTGTGACTCTTTAGAGGGTACTGTATGGCAGCATAAAGGGTTTGAATTCAAAATGAGCTCCCGCAGGCAGCCGGTCGAGACTCTGGGAGAATTTGAGGTTGTTTAAACACAAGGCAAGTTGAAACTGTAATGAAAGTCTTCAGGGAAAGCTATACATGGCCACTTGACCTGATTTAACAAGTGGAAGTGCGAATTAGCAGTATTGTTAATGGTCCAAATAAAATGGAAGTCAATGAGAAAGATTGCCAACAATCAAAGTCAATCATTTCCTTTCCATCTTTTAAAAAAAGAAATAAAGGATCTATTCAGTTTTTCAACACCAACATGCACATCATCATCACCATATTCAACAGTATACTGTATACATTGTTATTTCTGTCAGAGATGTAATTTCTGTCAGAGGTGAAGATCTCAAACTCTTTTGGAAGCCCACGGAAATCCCCTAACGTCTCGTGACGTCAACTCTGCTCTCCAAATGCAAGTACGGTAAATATTCTGCTCAGGTTTTGATACACTGGTTGTTTCTTCCTGTCCAGTCCCGTAGCCGCCTCTCTCTTCCCTGTTCATAGGCCATAACGTAGGTTTAGGCTACTTGGTTAGGATAGGCAGTTAGAGTCTGCTGGGTTTGACCGGGGTTTTGCCATGCCATTGCCTTAAACTTTGCAATCCTCATATAACTCGCTGGTATATTGAAACAAAGCAATATTGTACTCTTTATTGAGTACCAGGTTATTGAAGCTTGGATATTGTATTGTTACTGTTATGATTTACCCGAAGTTGTGTTTTGCATATATACCTACAGTATATAATCTTTTTTTGTTGACCTTATATAATCTACACTGAATTTATGTAATAAACTCACTTTATAATAAGAAGAAGTTTCTCACTGTTTGTGTATCACAGAACACGGTCAATCCTATTGTCAAGGATTTAGATTATTGAATGATCACAACTTTGATTAGACTACTTATATTTATTATTAATATGTATTATAAATGAAATTAAAATGAATTAAAATCATAAAAGTCTACCCGGGGTGGCGTCCCAAAGGTAAAGTCGAAAGACTTAAAATTTGTGTGGTGAAAACACTAAAAATTACTATAAATATAAAAACTATTATTTATTTGTATACACTTGCGTGCTTTACATACGTGTATAAATAAACTAAATAATAATGAAAAAAAAAAAAAAATTGTATTTAGAAATGTCAGTCAGCTTTTGTTTGTTGTATATTGGTTCAAGTCTATATGTGTCAAGGTAGCATGTACAGATTTAGTTTTTTCCACATATGGTTGTCTTATAGAATTTACCCATAGAACCATTCAAAGTGAATCTAATTTTCTCCAAATGCAGTAATATTTCCAAATCCAATTGACATGTGAGGGTGGGGCTTCCAGTTTCCATTTCATTAGTAAAACGCGTTTTGCAATTAAGAAGGCAAAAGCAACAGCATTTAAATAATGCCTAGGAAGGTTCACATCCTTTGTACTCCCAAGATTGCAATTAATGGAAGTTAAGGTCTCTAAGCTAATTTCACTTCTTGAGTCAAATGAGTGTGATGGGGTCGATTTAAAAAAACAAAACTTTGTTCCATTACATTCACAAGAGATCACATGACTCTGTCGACCAATCACCGGATCACATGGCCTAGTTAGAATATTGTGAGGGTTAGCAGAAAATTATGCTCCAATACTCAATAATAGTAGTAGCTAAACTCAAAACATTTCTTCAGAAACTAATGGGTAACATCCCACTATGTCATATCACCTTTTTGATGCTGGGTGGCTTAGAGATGAACACAGATGAACACAGATCTAAAACAGCAACAGAGGGAATGTAATATAGGCATGTGATGTACAGGGTATCCCCAGATTTATTTTTATTTTTACTCCTTCAATCATGCAATTGCAAAATGACACGGCTAAATCAACATATGGCATTGTACTCATAAGAAATAGGTCATGTCAGTACGATATACCCATTTCAGACATGCTTCTACCGAAGTCCTATATAAATCTACCAGAATTGCACGAGCTGCCTGTCGTTTTGTAGAATAATCTGCTGCCGGGCCGGTCATCTGCTGGGCTGTTCCACGCGGATGCACAGTGCTGTGCTGAAGGAGAGCTCACATTTTCAGCTGTGGTGCTGTTGTTTGGCTCGGGGATAATCAGGCATTAGTAATCATTATAGCAGGGCAGAGTGAGGTCCTCTGCCCTGAGCAGGTAAGGCAGTTGTGACTAACATCAGTAAACACAGAGCCACCATACATAGAGCTGGCTATAGGTAGACTAACCTGGCCTGTTTGTGTGTGCCCAATGGAAGGGGTTATTGTGTTTATGTATTGGGATTTAGTACAGATTATTATAATTTATCCTGCCAGGCAGAGAGATCCCCCCCCCCCCCTCAAAAAGCTCCTGTTGGAACGTATTGTGTCTCATATGGCTGCATAACAACAGTGAAATCTCAGATGGTTCCGTTTCATGGAAATCTGCTAATTGATTTCTTGGAATTGGTCTGATGTACGGGACTGAATTGTGGGGATGTTTACTACCGCTGGGATTCGTTTTCCGATTAAGAAGCAACTGGATGGAAATACTCACTCAAACCCTGGCAGATACGCTGAGCATCAGTCCATTATTACGGAAATCTGGGCTGCGCACACCTCAGTGCTTTGTGGGCGATTGATTATCCCTGCCCCAGAATACAAATGAGAGAGAGAAACAGATCACTTCAGAATGGGACGACACGTTCCTAACGAATGCTGGCTTCCCTTCAGGCTACAGTGATTGTCCCAAAAAAGTTAAATGGATGATATTTCCATGTCAATGCGAACAGACCCGGCTAAAGCAACTCGCACAAACAAGGCCTCTTCTTGCAACCCGATCCGTGGGGAGCCACGCGTATTCAAACTAGCATTTCAGAACTTTGTGTGAGTGCGCACGGTCTGTTTTATTAAAGCAGATCAGCCCATGATGAAAATTAAATTCCCGTTGACAGCAAGCAGCTGTGCTGGAATATTGCCGTTCCACTTGACCTTTGCTCTGCGCGAGTATGACAGGCAGACCGTGTGGGCGAGGCATCTGGTGAGGTATTTTCCCCTTGGTTTGACTCCAGAAATAGTGCAGTCCAGTGTCCAAACACGGCGCCAAACCCAGCGTACAGGTAGACGCACAGAGTGAGACATTATGCCAGTTTTTGATTATTATTTTTTTTTTGCGTTCGATTTTCTTACTTTCTGTCTCACCCTCCCAGCTATGTTCTGTCGCCACGCAGGAAGTAAAAACAATTCCCTTTGACATGTCCCTGGCGATTTGGGGCAGAACTTGGTAGTTTCACCTCTGGAGTTGTGAAAGGCACAGTCCGCAGCCTGTGAAGCCTCATTACAATTCAAACAGATGGAATTTCTCCCCTTGTTTATTTTACGTTCTGCTTTTTCATTTATTCCGTTGTTAAAGAGGGCAGGGCGCAAACTGTTGGCTGGCTCCCAGCACAAAGGACACATAAAGATCACCATTTTTTTTCCTCCTTCCTTTAAATAAATTTTAATTTCATTTCCATATTTGGTTTTTCGAGAAAGGTTATTTGTAAGTTACTCAAACACATAACAGACAGTGTAACAGCTAGCCAGCTATGCAGCTCCGCTACTGTTTTCCACCATCATTTATCTATGAAAATAATAAATAATACAATACAATAATGCACAGAGAGACAATCAGCCGTTATACTTTTGCTTCAGGAATAAATATCAGCTTCTCATTTCAGACTATTTAAATTAGTTTAGCATTACTCATCCCAACGTTAGCATGATAATCGCTATTGAAACTCTGAGCTTTTTATGGAACACTAATCAGGAATCCCTCATGGTTGATGATACCAGTTCCTTTGACGGGCTCTCTGATTTGGTTACATGCTCCATATTTTAGGAACACTTCGGGCTTCAACTTGAAGGGATGCACCTCACATTTTCTCTAGAACTTCCCTTGTGGTTGAAACTATTGTTTCAAAATCATGGTTGTTTTGGTTTGCAACTCTAAAACTGTTCATCCCTCTGTGTGATTTCACGTCCCATGTTTTGCATTAACGACTCATAGATACAGACGAGATATACTGGAGATGACCCAGTGGGATCATGGGGTCGCTATAACGCAATCAAGGAGTGTACCTTTAACCAAATTTGCCTCTGAGACCAATTTTATTTTCTCCCTGGATTTTAAATATCTGGAATATATTTTCAGTGAGCTTTATTAGATCAATACATGGCCCCTAAAGGGATGTGGGGGGAAAAGTTGGTAGGCCTAACAAAAATTTCCCTCTCAAGGGAAATTCCAACATGTCTCTGAAAAACGCAAAAAGTACCTCAGAAGAACCCAAAACTATCTCGGGAGGAATGCAAATTGTTCTCGGGGGAATTCTAAATTACCTCAGGCGACGCATAACTTTTCAGAAAAAAAAATCTTTTTTTCACCCACCCATCATTTTTGTCACCCATGTCCCAGAATGAAAAAAGAACAGCATATGAATTTTTTCACACACCGCTACATTACGGTTTCTTTATCGACTCTTTGTGACATGACTTTTAGTGCTTAGCAAGTCTGAGGTGTCACACAAGTGCTCTTACACATCCCAGAATATGAATTGGTTTATTAGGTCGTGTTTTCGCATGGGCTGCAACGCAGGGGGGCTGGCGATTACCTAGCGAAACGTTTTTGATGTTGCGAGGGAGTGAGGGGTGTGTGTGTGTCTGGAATCAAGGGCATAAACTACATGATATGGGCCTACACTTTAATCCAGTCAGACAGTAAGGGCTAGTCTCAGATCACAAGATGTGAAGATGTCAGTAACATCTTCATAACACCCCCCGCCAGTCTAACACAGGCCTGTCCCCAGATCAGACGCTATGCTAATTAGGTTTAACTAGGACAAATGGGCTAAAACAATACAGCATCTTGATACTTAGGATCGGATTGATAGAGTTTGAACATTCTATTCCATTGCCTTATTGTGTTAAGGGTGGTAATAATGATGTACGTAAGTCAGGGGTCTTTCAGGTGCAAGGACCCCTCCCTGGATAAAGAGTCAGATAAGGGAGAATCATGTCACCTATTTTTTCATATTCCTGCCCTAAATAATCAGAATGGCAAATGTGCCTATTTCTTATGAGCACAATGCCATATTGCATAAGCATTAACACAAACAATCAACAATCAACAATATGTTGATTTAGCTATGTCATTTGGCGATTGCATGATTGAAGTACAAATTTTACCTTTTGTTGCAGTTGTAGCTGGCTTGAAAAATAATAATTGGGGATACCCTGTAGCACCTAAAAGGACCCTTAAGGGTCCACCGACCCGGGGTTTACGACAAAACGGCTGATGTATGTGTCCTAATGACTGAATATTTACTGTGAACATCTTATCTCAGGTGGCTGGGTAGATCAATAGATGGATAAGACTGATGAACTACTCTAGGAGTCAGGGGTTTTCTAAGTGACCTTGAGAAAGATAGTGAATGCCTTACTGCTAAG
Source organism: Percopsis omiscomaycus (assembly GCA_027575585.1). Lineage (NCBI taxonomy): Eukaryota > Metazoa > Chordata > Actinopteri > Percopsiformes > Percopsidae > Percopsis > Percopsis omiscomaycus. The sequence goes on along the minus strand of JAODLI010036037.1, from coordinate 7,295 downwards.
GGGGCGCCTATATCCTTGTTCCTTTTTTTATTATTAGCCTGAACTGTAAAGAGAAGACAGTCTCACTGCGTGCTTAATACCATGAGCATTCAAAGGCAAAAATAAGTGCGTTCCAGTTTAATTTGAGGGAATTATTTAATCAGTCACTTCTAAGCAGTGACAGGACTCTAAAATATATATTAAAAAGGTTAAAAGGCCTTCATAGCTACACCATACTTTCCTCCATAATTTATTCTTACAAAGAGCTTGTCAGCATTATTAGTGGGTAGGAATTCTCAATTTAGACATTGAAAAGCATTAGTGATTCAGGCGTTGTACACTTTTTCTTGGAACATCACAGAAATTATTGCTTTCAGGATAAAACTTAATAACTCAAACGTTTGCAATTCTAAGACTTTTAAATCAATCTTAACAATAGGATATTGTTTTCAGGGCTGCCGGAATGCAACCTAACATACGCAATAATGCACACTAATGCACACTAATGCTAATATGTGTGTAGTACTGCTTGTATAATAATTGTCAAATAAGGGAAAATTTAGTCTTGTTATGTAGATGTTGACGACAGATTGATGATGTACCCACATTTACATTACAGCTATTTGGAAGAAATTAATGTGTGCTCACAAGAGATTAGTCTGTCACCTTCTATTTATTAATTTCTTATATTACTGTTTCTCCTGCAATGGGTGGGAGATTTTGACTTCGGGGAACAAGAGAGATGTTTTACACAGTCAAGGGATATGTAAATTACTTATCCCAGTCTACAGATAACGCACGCTATGTACAGTATGTGTGCGAATGCAGCCGACCTATATGTGCTGCAAATGTACAGCCTAGTTGAATATACTCAGCATGCATTATCATGTTCCTGTGGAGGTAATACATTTGATTCCCCACGGGGTGATACAGGACAAACTGACTGTTTTAGCAACCCAGTATGATGGTTGCTTTAGACTAGCCCACAACTACACTTAGCTAATGTCAACTGCTGAGAGTGTGTTTTTTTGTACTTGTTTCACCAGAGACACACTGAATGACATTTTACTAAACATATCATAGCCTAATATACTCATTTTGATAGGTGTTGTAAACAGTTCAGTTGACAAACAATTTATGTGGGGAGGTCAGTTTAGACACAACACCACATCATAAATGTGCATGTGTCAGCGAACACTCTCAGTGAGAGTCTCATCTGTCTCATCAAAATGGGGATGCTATTACAATTGTAAAAGACTGTGCTTGTTTCAAAAGACAGCTTTGTCATGTTACCCTCTATAACGTCCTGTCCAGGTGACAAAGTCTGTACCAATGACATGCAATCGAATTTTGCCAATCCAAATGTTTGTGTGTACGTAGTTTGTGTTTCGGCCCTAAAAGACCATGAAAATACATTATCTTTATCTATTATATACAATATTGAGAATATTTCAGTTTCACCAAACACTCCCACTCAAAAAATAGCAGGACGGCAGGTTTCTGTGCAACTATCTTTCTATACAAGTGTACTTGTTTGTCTAACTTTCACTGTGAACGCTTTTCTCTTTAAAATGTGTCAGTGACTGCCTCTTCCAGTAACGGGTGGGTAACCGTACATTCACACCACCAGTGACAGCCATCTACAAAGCGAGAGATCGTCATTCATTTCAATGAGCGCCGGGCGACAATGTGCCGACAATGGGCCGACAATGGGCGACAATGGGCGACAATGGGCGACAATGAGAGAAAAAGCGACTGGCGACTAAATGCTCAGCGACTTGACGACTGGGAAAGTCCTATGTTCACCCAGACGACAAGAGAGGAAAACACTCTTGTCGCTTATGGGCGTTCCTGGCTTGTGATTACTTATTGGTTGGATCATTTGTTTCAGCAATGTTTCTCACGCTGCCTTCACTCCCATTTGTAGTCGCGTTGCTCAGTATTTGCAGAAAATAGACCAAGTCTACTTTTGCCCCACCTAGTTGGTTTGCAGTGGTTACTACTCTTCTCGCTGTAAATTGCTCAACTTTCATTGGTCGCTTTGTGTCCCTCTTTTGTCATCTGTGTGAACGTAGGAAAAGTTCTACTTTATTCAAATAGTCAGTGACACGGTGTAGCAACTCTACAATCAGAGGGTAGAGGTGTTGATCTGATGTCCCTTCCTCTTCTTGGCGATTGAAAATTGAGGAGTGAAGGAATTAGAATTTAGGTATTATTTAATATCTCATTGAGTTTTATAGCTAGCCAATGCAGAAGCCTTACAGCTAGGAATGTATGTTTTTGCATGACAGAAGCATAGCCACTCCTGGCCCAGACAGCAGAGTTCAGTCTTTGCATTTCTATACGATCTTTGTCACGTGACCCATCTGTATCTATTGTCTGTCTGTTTTCCTGCGTCTCAGAACAGGCACAACTCCCACTCAACCTCTTTGTGTGGCTACTTTTCGATTCATGTTAAATTAACATTTGTTACCTGTGCTGAAAGCAAAGCACAGCCAGCCAACCCTTTATCTACAGTTGACGTAGTTTGTTTAGCCCATGCATGTAGCAAGGCAGACTCACAGTACACAAAGTGCCCCTTTGAGTGACGACGTGGATACAACGAGCTACAGAATCGAATGCAGGGTAAGAAATAAAGGCTTAAATTGCTGTATCTTAGTTAGTTTCACACACTGTTCAGCAAAATCAGGAGAGCGTGCGACACCTCAATTAAGACAGTGCTGTCGCACCTTCTCTGGCTGGAACATTGAGTTTTCTATTTTAGGCATTTCCTATCTATTTACGTGTTTGCGGATACTTTCAGTACAGTCTCTAAAAGCACTACATACATTTGCTATAAAGCTTTCAGATCCATTCATCATGTGACATGTCTAATACATGTTTATTAATGTGACATTTAAGTGAGATACACTAGGTATCTCACTTAATTTGGATATAGTTCTATGTGTGTGTCTGTCCAGACAGGATACAATAGATCTTTCCTCTAAAAGTGGAAAGATCTATTGTAGTTGCAATAGATCCTGCAAGCAAAAGTTGCTTGCAGGAATGTTGACTTTTGGTTGTTATTGTTTCTATCAAGATAAAAATGAAATACCAGTAGGTTATATCAGTAGTCTCATACTCATACATAATTGTGACCACACACACCGTCTGTTTACAATGTTTACCAGGGTGATAATTGGAGGGGGCAGACAGGGCAGGATAGTCTAGTGGTCTAGGTGTTGGGTGGGTTCGAGCCCCAGAGTTAGCCTACCTGTCAGCATCCTTGAGCAAGTAATAGCGTCACGGAAGCTTTGGATAAAAGCATTTGCTAAATGACCAGATTGTAATTTATAAGAATACATTATTAATAATAATTGTAATATTGGAATTACTTAAATTTTGCTCCATCGTCATAGATGCCCCTTTTTACATTTACATTTGAGCCCCTGCCCCTGTGGAACTCTCTGCACGTCCCTGTTCCAGAATATGTCACAGAAGTCTTTTTGAGCCTGTATAATTTACATGCATAATACAATTTAATGTTTAATTCCACTAGGATCATTAGAGATGATAAATTATTCAGCCACTCTGTCAGAAGTACTTTAAATCACATTAGTTGATTCAAATGCAAGGGAAAATTATTTGGGAATGCTCCTTATTAGACACACCATGCCACAATCAAGGTGTCATAATCTATTCAGCCATCACATTTTTGCATTTAAAATTAGACCTGTAATCTGAATACATACTGCAAGACACAGGGCTCCTAAAAATAGAGTAAAAAGGTTTTTATCCGTAAAGGAAATCCTTAGTTTGTTTCTGGAATAACTCTTGTGGATGAAACCAGTGTTGTTTGGGTCTGAAACCCTTTGGGCCTGCCTCTCCCACAGAACAATACGAGTGCTAGCACATATTGTTCTCTACTCCTCCCCCTTTACAGTAACCTCCAGTAGTGTAGGCAGAAATCACAATGTGGGTGGACACAGAGCAAATCAGGTGGGCCTGGTTCTCTCCTACTTCTGAAACGTATGGTAACCAAAATATGCCATTACAACTATTAGTGCCTGAATGCACGACAGTTTAATCACACAAGCCTTATTACAGGCACCAAGATGAACATTAACAGCAGCGCAAAAAATCTGACCTTTCATAGGCCCAGGCCCATCCATGCCTATGCGGTTGGTAACTTTCCCCTGATAGTTTACTGTAAAGTTCCTCATATATTTTATGTCAATATAATAATATAAACTGTCTCTGACCATGACCAAGTTATCTCAATACCTGTGTGTTTATCATTAGCTTTGCCATTGACCATTGTAATCCGGAAATGTAATCTATAGAATTTAGATTTATCTAAAAAGATAAAGCACAGCACTAGCTTGTCCATGGCTAGATAGGTTAACCTAGTGAGATAGTGGACAGCTCTGTTTCCAACTGAGGGGGAGGAACAAAACACTTCCCCGCCTCCCTGCCAGTATAACTTCCTTGAAGTGATATACTTCCTTGAGAAGTTATATACTGCTTTTGGTTACCTCTCCTAGGTTTAAAGTTGAAACACATTACTTTGTTTGATGAATGCGGCCCAAGGCCAATAAAGAACATTGAACAAACCTCATAAAAGAAAGCAGGACCTCTAACTCCAGACTTTTATATTCTGAGATTCACAGACCTTCTCTAAAAGACTTCGGCATGTGTTGTTTTTTTTTCTCCAAAGATATCGTTTTTCTGTGTCTCTGCTTTGCATACGCCAGTATGTCTGTTGTTTTTGTCTGTGAATCTAGCTATTTTCTTTACTTTTTTTCCCTCTGGCACGATAGGCTATTAAGACCTGGCTTGGCTAAATCCTGCTAGTTGCTCTCTCTGCCTCTCCCTCTGTGTACATGTTGTTTATTGGCTGTGAAATGAGATATAAACAAAAGCTGACTCTATCGCTCCATTTGGTTGATTTGCGGCGTGCGCAGACTGACAGTTCCACGGTGTCAGAAATATCAACAAACATAATATTAAATTATGTACCTGCCGCCTGCATGCCGTTTTAGCAGCGCTGCGGTTTGTGTCATGCCGCACAGAACAAATGGCTCTTTGACGGAGGCATAAAGAATAAATAAGGATGGATGCGATGCTTGAGTTTTTGTATGTTTTTGAGTGTGGGCGTGAGAGAGCACGCGCGTGAGAGAGAGTATCGCTAACGCAATGCAAAGCCACCTGGGTTATAAATATCTTCATTATTGGGTTAGGATTCTGACAGACTGGAATAAAATCTGGAAAGTAAAAATGAGTAATGAGAGAAAATGGGAGGGGGTGCTGTTGAGTTTTTAATTGCTGCTGCTAAATTTGCATGCGAGCGCTAGCCTCTGGAGACGCCAGTCAAGGTCACTGCTTATCCTTTGATCAACAACACGGGGCGCAAGACTGCTACCTCTATAGCCATGAGGGCCTATGCTAGACAGGGTGAAAGATGGTGAAAAATGTATGTAATGCATCTAATTAATGATCTACGTGCACACACACACACACACACACACACACACACACACATCCAACACCGGGCTTACACCAAACATGAAATGGCAGCGGAAATAATAAATGCCCAGTTTCAGCGTGTTGTTTAATGAGTGCCTAATGGGCACGGACCGCATACGGATTCTAAACTTGTAAAATCCCATTGTTCAAGAGCTGGATAATATGTTAATAATTGGATAGTCTAGTGTTTAGCGTGGTTGACTTACAACTGAAAAGTTGTGGGTTCGATCTCCAATAAGCCCGGTCTATTGTGGGCATCCTTGACCAAGATGCCTAACTCCTACCTAATATTTAAGGGACAGGGGTAGTACTTACTGTAAGTGCTTTTTAGATAAAAGAGTCTGCTAAATGACCTTAAATTATAATTGATTTAAGGCAAATACACTTTAAACAGTGCATTTCTCCAGTGTATTTTTGTAAAAGCAGCATGTGGCATATAGTGTACATAATAGAGCAAACACAACACAAGCGATGGTGGTGTAAACAACATGAGCGCCGAATGGAAGCAGACTACTCTTCAGACGTTCAGCGGCTGGTCCACTTTAAGTGTAAACCAAGTGCAAGTTGAGTTAGTGTATAAAATCAACTGACACTCAATAATAATAATAAACCACTATAATTAACTTCTCATTAGAGTCATTCAAAGAAATATAAAATGCATGCTATGCCATGTTTGTGCCATGAGTGTGACGCATGTCTTTAAATCGATGTCAGCATTCATGCATATGTGTTTGTCATCCGTAAAGATCTTTAATTTGACTTTTATTTCAATTTGTATTTACATAGAAATTAAACCAATTATGCGGTGGCTGCCTTTCTCCATTAGATGATAAGGTGAGATAATTAGGGGGTAAACACGATGCATGGGGAATTAAAGACAGCGTAAAGAAAGAAAATGCAGAGACTTGGGTCTCTTCTTTTATTTTTCATATTTCATTATTGCTTGAGATCAAAAACATCTGCAATTTAAGCTGAATTGACACTTTTATGATTCAGTAAAATTCATTAATTTTTCGGGTGAATATTAATGAGAAAGATAGATTCTAAATTCCAGAAACTTTGATAACGCCCAGTTAACTGGATTAAAATATAATATGTGGCCCAAAATACAACAATGTAGCTCAAGTATTTGGAAGGTGTGGCCATCAGAGATATGTACTTTTTGTCACTACAATCTGTCATTATTCCATTCTTTAGTTAAAAATCTAATTTAAATTGCCCCATGAGGTAATTTTAGGGGGCTAAAGTCCCGCTAAAATAGGCCAAGCTACGCCCCTGCTATCGGCAAAACACAACAGTTTTTCACAATCAAAAAGAATACCTACCTATTATAATCAACACAAAAACAACAAAAGACACAACAAGTTTTGGTGAAATTTCAAAGGGAAAACTGTACATTAGGTGTGTTTGTGTTAGTGTTTGTGTGTGTCAGAGTGTGTGTGTGTGTGTTTTGTGTCTGCCGGCGTCAGGGGGTCAGTTGGCTGGCAATGCCCCCGCCCCCGCAGCTCACCAGGTATTGCCATATTAATTATACACTGCTCAAAATAATGAAGGGAACACGCAATCATTACAGTATAACACCAAGTCAGTTATACTTCAGGGATATCAATCTGTCCGGTTAGGAAGCATAAGCCATTGTGAATCAATGTCACTGGTTTTGGTGCAAATGAACAGGAGCACTAGAGAGGCAACAGCAAGACAACCCCCAAAAAGGGAATGGTTTTGCAGGTGGAAGCCACAGACAATTGCTCTCTCCTTATCCTTCCTGACTGATTCTTCTCTAGTTTTGCGTTTTGCTAGTGTCTTTGTCA